>PVKA01012263.1:0-58344 GCA_004027165.1 Ctenomys sociabilis
AAAAAAAAAAAAAAAAAAAAAAAAAAAAAAAAAAAAAAAAAAAAAAAAAAAAAAAAAAAAAAAAAAAAAAAAAAAAAAAAAAAAAAAAAAAAAAAAAAAAAAAAAAAAAAAAAAAAAAAAAAAAAAGAAAGAAAGAAAAAAAGAATGCCAAGAAAAAAATGAGAAAAACCACACATTTCACAATAATATCAAAAAACTGAAATGTGTTGGAATCAATCCAATGAAGGAAGTAAATATCTATATAGTGAAAATTATAGTGCTCTGAAACAGTAGTAAGAAAAATAGCCTCCTGAATAAATGATGCTGGAAAACTAGCTTTCTACATGCTTGAAGGCTCATCCAACACAAAACTACAGTCAAAATGGATTAAAGATTTAAATATTAAAACTGAAACACTAAATCTTCTGGAAAAGAAAGTAGGTATAAATCTTAAAGACATAGGGGTAGGTAAAGAATTCATGAACAAAAACCAAACTGCACGGGAAATACTTCAAAAAATCAACAACTGTGATATCATCTTATTGAAAAGTTTTTGTCAGATCACTAAAAGAAAACCCATGAATTGGTTAAAAAAAAAAAAAAGCCAACTGTCCCTCAGACAAAGAACTTCTTTCTGAAATATATGAAGAACTTTGAAAAAGGGCTGGGGAGGTAGCTCAATGGTTTAAGCATCTGCCTGACGAACACAAGGTCCCAAGTACAATCCCCACTACCACATGCCATGCCAACCTGGAAACCAGGAGCTTCATGCTAGCCCTCTGAAACTGAGCCTGGTGGTGCACACCTGCAATCCCATTCAACCTACCTATTCTCCTCCTGGATATTTTTCCAGAAGAACTGAAAACATCACATCACAGTGAGATATGTACACTCATGTATATAGCAGCACAATTTGTCATAGCTAAATCTTGGACACAACCCAGGTGCCCATAAACTAAGAAATGAATAAAAAAAGATGTGGCATTTTTATACAATGAGTATTACTCAGCTATAAAAAACCTTTTAGCTTTTTGAAACTTTTATAGGTAAACGAATGCAACTAGAAACTATTTGTGAAATAAATCTGACTGACATGTCCAATCATATTGTCCCTCTAATAAGAACTGAAAGAGTAAATAAAATCTGAAATATACAATAGATAATGTGAGAAGGAAAGCACTGCTCAAAGGGAAGGAACAATTGGAATGATGGAAAGTATGAAAAAAAGAAGGGGAAAATATATACAAATACATATATAGACAGTAGAGCTTGTTTTCTTGTATTGCTGATTTCTGCTGGTCTTTTGAAAGGAACTGTTAATCTTTTTTTTCTTCCTCCTTTTCATTGTTTTTTAGCAATTTTGAATGTATCTGGAAATATGAACAACTAATTTGTGGACAACAATATGCAATATAACAACTATTGTTGAAATCTTATCTTGTTACTGAAGTTCTGTATCATTTCTAATGTTTCTTTTTTATTATTTTTTTTGTTCCATTTCGAAAAAGAAGAAAGTCATTCGGTAGTTTAAAATCAAAAACAGAAGTAATAAATAACACCAAAAAGAAAAACACAATAAGTTCTTAAAGCATTTTTCCACAAAACAGATTTACAGAGTAAGTGTACAATCCTTCATTATACTTTTTCTCAACACAATTTAATCGGTAAGAGAAAAAGGAAAACTTTGTTGATTTTTGTTCCTTATTTCTTTATTCATTTAAATGTATTTGGTAAAGGGCCTCACTATGCAGCTCAGACTGATAGTGATTCTCCTGTTTTCAGCCTCCTTAGCACTGGGACTACAGGTGGCTTATTGTCTATTTTAGTGCACCTTGGAGGAAGGCACAGCTTGTGGTGCTGGGGATCGAACCCCAAGACCTACACTTGTCCAAGACGCGCTTATTCTACTGAGCTATCTCGCTAGACCTGTTCCTTTAAAATGGTGGTATTTCCTGTATTCTTACTTTATGAGAGAGTTGTATGGGTATAATTCCTCACATTCTAAATGTTCAACCATCCTCCCCAAGCATCTAAAAGATGAGGAAACTGTCCCTATGTGGCTTGAATTTGTCTTCCCTGAACTCTTATGCTCTGCTTGATGTTTGGTTTTAAGTTTCCTTTTTATTAAGAACCATGAATTCTTGTAGTTTAAGAACGTGAAAGAGTAATTAAAAATCTGACAGGAGTAGAACTTCCACCACGCTCTCAGGACCACTCCAGAAATGCCCAACCCCAGGCCCTCCAAGTGTGTGGGAGAGCTTCTACACTCTCCTGCACCTGCTGGATGAAGACCAGGCATGCCCCGGGAGTAAGACCTTTTGCCACACTCTCAGGACCACCCTTCAGAGTTAGCCCAAGCCCACCCTGTCAGTGAGAACTTCCAGTGAGTTCTGGAGACTCCTTCAAAACTGCCCAAGCACAGGCCCTGTGAGTACGTGGGAGAGTTTCTGTGCTCTCCTTCACCTGCTGGACCAAGCCTAGGGATGCTGCGTGAGTGAGACCTCGCTTTGCGCTCTCGAGTACACGAACCCCTCCAGAGCCAACCCAAGCCCACCTTGCAAGTCAGAATTTACACTGCACTCTCAGGACCCCTCCAGACCCGTCCAAGCCCAAGCCCAGTGAGTATATGGGTAAGTTTCTGTGTTCCACTGCCCCCTCACACCTCCAGACCTATGCCAGACCCGGCATACAGGATTGGGGTGAAATTCTGCAGCTGAAGTCCATGCAGTGAGATGGGGGGTCAAAACCATGCAGCTAATCCATGAGCAGAACATCTTGCCAAAAGGGCACAACAGGTTCACCTCCAAGGGTGGCATCAGGAAGGAGTGGAGCACAGTAGCCAGACCCAAGCCAGGCACAAGTGGATGACCTCAAACATGGAAGATTTTCCCTTTAATTTTAGTAGGTGCTAAGGTTATAACAGCACTAAAGTTCCACACCAAAGGTCAGTGGACAGTGCTATGCAAAACGACAAAGAGTAGGAACAAAATGCAATCTTAGGTCCCAACCTCACCTAGAATAAGTGCAGAAGATATGAGCACAACTGAAGTGTCTGAATTAATAGTGTCTGCAGTAAAGAAATAATAGCAGAAAGGTATAGAGGAACTCAGACTAGAATTAATCTCTGAAATACAAATGAAATCTATGAATTAGTAGTGTCTGAAGTAAAGAAGCAACACCACAAAGGCATAGAGGAATTGACATCAGAATTAATCTCTGAAATGAAAAAATAAATCTCTGAATTAAAAGACTCTGAAGTAAAGAATCAAATAGAGAAACATATAGAGGAAAACAGATCAGAAATAAACTCTGAAGTAAAAGAATTAATAAATGCTTCACAAGAAGGCACTGATAAAAAATAGATTAGAAAAGCAACAGTTTCTTTGAAAGATCAGAAAAAGAAAGAAATAGATCGCATGAAGCAGAGTAAAAGAGATATAGAGGAACTTAAAATTTGAATCGCAAACTTGGGAACTGTTTGTGTGAAAGTGGAGATAGAGTTTGAGATCTTGAAAACACTGTCACAGCTACTGAAAAGGTAAGAAAACATCTCTTAAAAACAGCTAGGATGCAGGAAAAGGTAATACATCACCTGCAAGACAATGCAAAAATGAACAACGTGAGACTAATAGGCATCAATGAGAAAGAGTCAAAACAAATTATATAAAAAATATGGGCAGAAATAATAACAGAAAACATCTCAAATATGAGAAAACAATCTGACATTCAGGTAACTGAAACATATAGAACTCCAAATAATTTCAACTCAATTAAAAGTACACTGAGACATATAATAGTCAAGATCCGAGAAATCCAGCACAAGAACAATATATTGAAAGCCTCTAGAAAAAGCAACAGATCATATTTGAAGGAAAACCCATCATAATTATGGCTGACTTCTCTTCACAAACCATGAAAGCAAAAAAGCATGGAGCAGATTACTTCAAATCCTCTATGAAAACAAATTCCAGCTGGGACTATTAATAACCTGCAAAGCTCTCTTTCAACTTTGAAGGAGCAGTTAAAAACTTCCATGACAAAGAACGACTAAAGAATTTCATGATGACAGAGCCATCCCTACACAGGCTACTGAAAGATGTTCTAGAAAGGGACAGAATGATCAGAACTCCATGAATGAGAACAGAAGGAACCCAGTAAGTAGGAAAAACAATTAGACACAGGATAAAAAGGAATAAACAACAGCAGGCAATTAACATGTTGAGCATAAATCATTACATCTCAATTGTGTCCATCAATGTAAATGGACTCATTTCACCAATTGAAAGAAACAGACAGGCACAGTGGATTCAGAAACAAAATCCAAACATCTGCTCTATACAAGAAACACACTTAACTAGTAAAGAAATTCATAGCCTGAAAGTCAAATGATGGAAAACAATACTACATGCCACACACCTCAGAAAAAAGCAACAGTAACAATCCTGTTCTCGCACTGTCTTAACTTCAAACCAAGAATGATCAAATGACACAAAGAAGGCCACTGTATACTGGTTGAGAAAAAAATCAAGAGGAAGAGGGAACACTCATGAATGTATATGCCCCAAACTTGGGAGTACTCTACTGTATAAGACGAATCTTATGGACATGAAAAATCTAATATCCAATACCACAATTTTAACTGGAGACCTTAACACCCCATTCTCCCAAAAAAGATAGGTCAGTCAGACAAAAAATTAGCAAAAAAGTAGCAAAACTGAACCAGAGCTTGAAACAAATGGACTTGGTGGACACACACAGAGTGTTCCACACAACAACAGCTGAATATACATTTTTTTCTTCTATACAAAGGTCATTTTCCAAAAGAGACCACATACTGGTCCATAAGTCATTTTTAAGTAAATGCAAGAAAACAGAAATTATCCCATGTATATTATCTGGCCGCAATGCAATGAAATTGGAAATATATAAAATAAGAAAACACAAAAACCCCATAAAAACATGGAAATTAAGCAACATCCCATTCAGCAAACAGTGGGTCACAGATGAAATTAAACAAGAAATTAAACAATATTTACAATTCAATGAAAATTCAACCACAACTTATAAGAATTTATGGGATGCGATGAAAGCAGTTCTCAGAGGGAAAATTAATAACTGTGAATCACACATTAGGAAAATAGGATGGGAACAAATAAGCACCCTAATGTGGCCCCTCCATCATCTATAAAAGCAACAGCAAACCAGAGAGCCCAAACACAGGAAAAAAATCATGCAGATTAGAGCAGAAATTAATTCAATGGAGATGAAGAAAACAGTTCAAAGAAATAACAAATCAAAAAGTGGTTTCTTTGAAAGATTAAATAAAATTGATAAGCCCCTAGCTAACTTCATCAAAAAGAGGAAAGAAGAAATGTAAATACAAGCAAAAAAAGTGTATATACCACAGACCAACTGAAAATTCAGAAGATTGTCAATAGTTACTTTGAGAACCTTTACTTTCACAGAATAGAAGACACTGAAGAAATGGACAGATTCCTCAAAAGGTAAAATTACCAAAATTGAACCAAGAAGATAAAACAATTCTCAATAACAGCCAATGAAATATGAAATGTAATAAAAAACTTACCGACAAAGAAAAGTCCAGGTCCTGATGGATTCACAGCTTCATTTTACAAGAAATTTATGCAAGATATAATCCCAATTCTCCTAAAATTCTTCAATGAAATTGAAAAGGAAGCAGTCCTCCCAAAATCATTCCTGGAGACAAGTATTATACTGATACCAAAACCAGGAAAAGATGCAACTAAAAAAGAGAACTACAGGCCAGTATCCCTCATGAATATAGATGCAAAAATCCTCAATAAAATTCTAGCAAATAGAATACAACAAATCATCAAGATCATACACCATGACCAGGTAGGATTCATCCCAGGGATGCAAGGATGGTTTAATATTTGCAAATCTATAAATGTAATACACTATATCAATGATCCAGATCTAAAAACCACATGATCATCTCAATTGATGCAGAAAGGACTTTTGACAAAGTGCAGCACTCATTCATGTTCAAATTCCTACATAAAACTGGAATAGAAAGCCTCTACTTCAATCTTATAAAAGCCATATATGACAACACAAAGGCTAATATAATTCTAAGTGGGGAAAAACTGAAATCTTTTACTCTCAGATCTTGTACAAGACAAGGATGTCCTCTCTCTCCCCTCCTATTCAGTATAGAATCATTATCTGGAGCCATTATACAAGAGAGAGAAATAAAAGGAATAAGAATAGGTAATAAAAAAAAGAAGTTAAATTATTATAGGTAAGGAAGAAGTCAAATTATCATTATTTGCAGATGACATGATACTTTACTTGGAAGACCCAAAAAACTCCAACAGGAAGCTACTAGAATTGATACACAAATTCAGTAGCAAAGCAGGATGCAAAGTCAATATCCAGGGCTACCCTGCACCTGTGAGACCTGTCTGATCCAAACCCAGGCACGCTGCATGAGTGAGGCCCCCTTCCATGCCTTTGGGACTCCAACCACCACTCTGTAGCCCCGAATGCCCACCGAGTGAGTAACAACTTCTGCCAGGTTCTCAGCTCCCCCAGATCCAGCCCTAGTCCAGGCTTGGGGAGGGTGTGGAAGAATTTCCAGCTACCCTGTGCCAATGGAACCTGTCCAGTCCAAACCCAGGCACACTGCATGAGTGAGATCACCTTCCACGCCCTTGGGACCCACCACCACCATTATACCGCCCCAGCCTCCATACCCACTGAGTGAGTGAGAACTTCTGCCAGGTCTCAGAACCCCCAGATCAAGCTCTAGCCCAGGCCCAGGGAGTGTATGAGAGAGTTTCCCCTTCTCCTAACTCCCTTGTCCCCTTCAGATGCAGCTCAGGCCTGACATACTGGCCTAGGTTGAAACTCTGCAGTTGTAGTCCTTGCAGAGTAAGTAGGGGACAGAACCACCCAGCTAGTCCAGAAGCAGAACATCTTGCCAGAGGTGCACAGCAGGTTCACTCCAAGGGCTCAGCAGCAAGGAGCTGAGCACAGCAGCCAGACCAAAGCCAGGCACAACTGAATAAATTCAAACTTTCTAGACCTACACTTGAATTTCAATAGAAGCTAAGGTTATAACTACACCAATGCTCTGCAACAAAGGTCAGAAGACAGTGCTGTACAAAATGACAATGAGAAGGAGCAAAATGCAATCTCAGACCCCAAGCCCACCATAACAAGTGCAGAGGACACTAGTGCAGAACAAATTGGGAATCACACAGCTTAAATCAATGAATCAATAGCTTCTGAAATAAAGAAACAACTGCAGAAAGGTATAGAGGAACTCAGATCACAAATAAAAAAAAAAGAAATCTCTGAATTAATAGCATGTGAATTAAAGAATGAAATGCAGAAACATGGAGGAAACCCAAGGCTAACCCAGAACAAGTGCAGCGAACACTACTCCAGCTGAAATATATGAACTAGCAGCATCAGAAGTAAATAAGCAACAGCAGAAAGGTACAGAGAAACTCAGAGCAGAATTAATTTCTGAAATAAAAATGAAAACTCTAAATTCATAGCATCTGAAGTAAAGAATCAAACACATATGGAAGAAACCCAATGTGAAAAAAACTCTGCAGTAAAAAACTTAATAACTGCTTCTAAAGAAGACACTGATAAAAGGAAGAGATTAGAAAAAAGACATTCCTTGAGTGAGCAATACAGGAAAGAAATAGATCACGTGAAGCAGAGTCAAAGAGATACAGAGGAACTTAAAATCTCAATCACAAGCTTGCAAAATCATTTGAATGAAAGTGAAGACAGAGTTTTAGATCTTGAAGACGCTGCTGCAGCTAGTGAAAAGATGCTCAGGATCTGGGCCGTGTCACCCACCCAGAGATGGATCTCTTCTGCACTATGGGACACATAGCCCCAGGGACAGCATCTTCTTCTTACCTTATGCCAAACAGCCTGACACCTATAGAAAGTGCTGAGTAACAGGCAAGGTTACAGTGGAGCGAGACAGCAGGATGTGAGGAAAACTCAGTCAGCCTTGGTTTCCAGGAGCTTCACTGGACTCCTGAACTCTGAGCTCTGCTGCACCATGACAGTCTCACTTGGAGACTTCTATCAAAACTCTGCCTTGGTCCAACCTTCTGCAGAGCTGTTGTATCATCACCCACTTCAAGGGGATATTGTGAGAGGATTTCTGCTATGGACCTATGGCAAAGATTGATTGTAAGTGAATTTTAATTTTGACAGCAGAGTGCAAATAAATATCACCATGCTTTATTGCTCTAAATCCATTGCTAAATTCAAGGCTTCTCTATGAATCAGGAAGCCTAATAAGCAACTTCTGTAATGTTCAAAAACAAAGTCACTAGCATTCCTCTACACAGATAACAAACTCACTGAGCAGGAAGTTAGAGAAACAATACCTTTTACAATAACTCACAGAAAACTAAATATCTTGGAAATCATCTAACTAAAGAAGTCAAAGATCTTTTCACGTAAAATTACAGTTTGAAACAAGAGAACATAGAGGATTTCAGAAAATGGAAAGATATACCCTGCTCCTGGATAGGAAGAACCAGCATCATGAAGATGGCCATACTCTCAAAACTGCTGTACAGACTTAATGCTATCCCTATCAAACTACCACCATCAAACCTCTCAGACCTAGAGAGATCTTCCTAAAAAAATTTTTGAACTACCAAAGGCAATCCTGGCCAACAAAGACAAGGCAGGAACCATTACAATTCCTGACTTGAAATTATACTACAAAGCTACTTTGATAAAATCAGCCTGGTACTGGCAATAATAGACCTGAGGTTCAGTGGAATAGATTAGAAGATGTAGAAACCTCTACAAACATACTCAGTCACCTGATCTTCAACAAAGAGGCCAAACAGGCTTACTGGAAGAAAGATAGCCTCTATAACAAATGGTGCTGGAAAAACTGGCTCTCTATATGCCAGAAACTGAAACTTGATCCAGGTCTATCACAATGCACTTAGCTCAACTCAAAATGGATTAAAGATCTAACCATTAAAACAGAAACACTAAATCTCCTGGAAGAGAAAGTAGGAGTAAATCTTGAAGACATAGGAGTAGGAAAAGGGTTCATGAACAAATATCAAGTCCCATGGGTAACACTTAAAAGAATTAACAACTAGGACCAACTCTTATTGAGAAGTTTTTGCATGTCAAAAGAAATTAGCAACAAAGTGAAAAGACAACTCACAAATCTGGAAAAATCTTAACTAATAAGCATTCAGATAAAGGTCTGCTATCTAGAATTTATAGAGAACTAATAAAACAGCACCCCAAAATTTAAAGACCCAATCCAGAAATGGGCATCCAAGATGAACACACACTTCTCAAATGATGAAATTAAAGAAGAGAATAAATATATGAAAACATGTTCCCCATCACTAGCCATCTGTGAGATGCAAATTAAAACAACTCTGAGATTCCATCTCACTCCAGCAAGAATGGCTATCATAAACAAGTTAACTAACAACAAATGTTGGAAAGGCTGTGGGGAAAAAGGAACCCTTCTCTGGAGCTGATGGCAAATTGACTAGTGCAACCATTATGGGAATCAGTATAGAGTCTCCTTAAAAAACTAGGACTGGGAATCCCATTCAAAGCAGCTATTCCCCTACTGAGAATTTTCCCGGAGGAAGTGAAAACATCATATCATAATGAAATATGTGTACCGATGTTTATAGCCTCACAACTTGTGATAGCCAAATCTTGGATCCAATCAAGATGACCATCACCTGAATGGATGAAAAATATGTGGTACTTTTAAACAATGGAGTATTACTCCATTGTTTATAAAGAATGATAAACTCAAAACCTTCATATTTATTTGGATGCCACTTGAAGATATACTCACAAGTGAAATAAACCAGACCCACATGTGTAATTATCATATAGTCCCCCTAATATAAGAACTCCAAAGAAGAATCACACATAGAAAGGAAAGTGAAAACTTGATTAGACAACGAAAAGAGGGCAAGGAGAAAAGCAAAGAAACATGACAGGAACAAAGCCATATATTTATATGCATACAATGCATAAGCCAATAATCCTGAGAACCATCAGCAGTTTTTGCAAACTAGAATCCTAATTTGTAGGATTCTCACCCTGACTAACTACATATGCTGATACCTGTGAACTGAGTGACTGCAAAGAAGATAGCAATGAGTTATAGTTGTGTCGTGCTTGGCATGCCTGTCATTCTGGTCTTTGAAATACATACTGCTTGACAACCAATTATGGCCAGACTGTTTCTCAAGTAATTTTTATTTTTTAAAAAAGGGTAATAAGTGAAAAAAAGAGACAGGAAAAATAATGTCACAGGACTCTCCAGCTACAGTGATATATATGGTTACATTTCTAAATTTCTGTGTAAAACTATGTAACTGATTATTGATATTTTTAATTGTTTTATTTTTTAATTCTTTTTCCATATACTGCAAAGACTTACATTTTAACATATCAATACTTGATGGAATATACCTCTTCCATCTTATGCCTAAAATTTTTAATATTCAGACAGATAGAGAGGTTAAATATAACTCAGACATTGTAGGATAATAACATGCTTCTCTTCTGGAGGGTTAACAACCTAAGTTTGCAGAACAAAAATTAGAGAATATGAATGGCCGCAAGGTCAGCCCACATTTTGGCCCCAGCCAAGGTCAGTGAGGACTCAGGACATAGGAGAACCTATAATGTAACATCACGTAACCCAGTTGTGTCTCAAATTTTCTGATCAAGGAGATTATGGGGCCACAAAGGAATGTGATCAATGACATAGTGTGTGCCTAAAAAGAGTCACATGGAGAGAAAATATTCTCTCAGGCTTTCACAGAGAGCACATTGGTCAAGCTATGGCGATGACACAGCCACATGGCTGACACTAACAAACGATCTACAAAGTGCTATACAGGGTTTCAGAATGAGTCCTGAGGAGACTTGACTGACCTTCTCAGATAAATCAGTTACATTTCTTGCTATATAGGTCTTGCTTTATCTTGGTCTTAACCATCTAACAGAAAAGTGTAGAAACAAGATATGAAAAGTGAAGTCATGTTAATACCCTGAGCTGTGGAAAGCTCAACTCAACATAGTCAGACATCGCCTGTCCTGTAGCTAACCCACTACTATTGTGGACTAATTGACTATATTGGAATATTTTGCTGAATTCATGCACCTACAATATTTGGATAGCAATGGAATACCCATCTCTGTCAAAACTAAACAAAAAAGGAGATACAAATTAAGGCCCATTTTGTATCTTTGTATACAAAATAAGATAGATATATAGCTACTTTCTCTTAATTCAAGGAGAAGAAAGATTTGTATTAATAGTGTTTGGACAAGATCTCATGTCTTCGTCTTGTGCTATGAATGCCTACTACAAAGACAACAATTTGCAATCTATTAATTATTGTAACTTTCCTACCAACCTGTTTTCAAATTGTCTCCTTGCAATTTTTTCTTAATAAAATTAATTCAAAAAGTATGAAGGTACACTAGATACTGTGATAAGGGGATGAATCTCTTCAAAAGGGAAGGATTACTGAGATGAGGAGGACAGAAGAGGGAGGAAGTGTTGGTGAGATGGCTCAGTGGCAGAAGCAGCTGCCTGGCAAGCATAAGGACTTGAGTTTGATCCCTGGTATCAAAAAAGAAGGAAGGAGGAAGGAGGAGGAAGAGGAGGAGGAGAAGGAAGAGGAGGTAGAGGAGGAGGAGGAAGAAGAGGGGAGGAACAGAGGAGGAGGATGACAGTGACAACGATGATAACAATGAGGACAAGGAAGAGGAAGAGGTCTGGGTAGCTGAAAAGGAGAAACAATGTAGTATAATTGTCTCATGCACCTTTCTCATCCTCCCACTATTTGATCTGAAAATCAGAACAGAGGAACTGGCTAGGAAGGTAGGCAGGCAATTGGAAGCAGGGTTGGAGTAGGAGGAAGACAACGGTTGAAAGCTGCATTGTCTCCCTTTGCCATGCACCTTGAGGACAAAGTATTCACTACTTTTTCTTCTTATCTGGCCCCTGGTAGTGTGTTATGAACAGACTTGAAGGATGACTGTCATTCAGGGTACAGCACTGAGCAGCTATACTAGTGTTCACTGTATAAAACTCAGCTTTTCAGAGTCCAGGGACCCTTCTTCTTCTTCTTCCTGATGTGTGTCACTATGTGTGCTGACCTCCCTCTCGGCCCACGACATGGTCAGTTTTCAAGTTAGGAAATGAAGGCAAGTCTGACCATATCCATGACAATAACTAAAAACTGAAGATTGTATGGTGAAAGAATTCATTTAATTATCATACACTTATTGAGGGATAACTACATCTTAGACACTCCTAGGTGTAAGTAATATGGCATAAGTAAAAGAGAAAAATCCACAAGGAGTCCAGGAAGCCTTCCAGAAGAACTTCGACCAATAGTGTGATCACCTTCTGCTGTTGGAATGAGGATGGTGAACACTCAGCTGCCAACAACAGAGCCATCTCATGATGCATTAGATGTCTGGCTGTAATCTTCTTCCTCCTATAATTAAAATCAAAAGTGATTTAAAACAATCGCAGCCATAAAAATTTCCAAAGTGTGAGCCAGTCTCCTAGGTCTTCCAACAACTCTCTCCAGCAGCTTGTGGAACTTCTAGTTACAGTGGAATGTGATGTCTTTAGGTGGCTGAAGCAGAAAACCACCCTTGTGTTCTCCAGCCTCTACTCAGTTGGCCTCGTGGTCTTGCTAAAATCATACTCACTCAAGTTGCGGTTCTGTGTACCAGCTCAGAAGAGTTATTTATTGTCCCCTCCCACATTCACATGGCACATATTCTCAGTTCCATCCCACAAAACAGTCTGGAAAATTTTGAATGAGGGAAAAGCATTGGAAAGCTAGCAGTCCTGCACACCTAACACTCTGTCCTCGCTGGATACAAGTGTTTTCTGCATAGTAAGCTCATTCCTACCCATTCTCTACAATTACACCCTCAGAGAGCTCTGTCCCATTTACAAATGCTCTTAATTGGCTTCAATGACCCTGGGCTAGCAAAGAACCCAGCAGTGTGAAACAGGAGGTTAGCATGGGCTTCAATTCAGCCCTGAGTGAGTTTGTTCCTGGCATTGGCCTGCAAGTCTTAAATTAAATTCTCACTGTACCACACAGAGCCAAACAGAGAAACATTTAATTTCTCTGTGCTTTAGTCTTTATATATGCAAAATAAATTAAGGCCTTAATTACAGTTTGTAGCATTCTTGTGAAGATTATATAAATATACATCTTATAGTAGGAATAGATACATTTGAATTATGTACGACACACATAAATGTGCTTAGTATACTGTCAGAATTAGTTACTATAACAAATATTATCTAGTGTATCATTTGCACTTAAAGAATAAATTCACCCCAGGATGACTGTAGAAATGTTGTCTCCAACTCAGTTGTTCTACAATGTGACCTCCATTTCTCATCCTGAGGGGAGAGTACACACTTCTGTATGATCGATTAATTCATGGTCAACTTGGAGCTCCCAGCTAAACTGTGCCAGCATGGTTCTGGGTGTGGAAAGCCCAGTTGAAGACTGTTGCCAAAATAATATAAAAGAAGAACTGGACAGGGAAGGTTGCATTCTGATGATTTTCCTGAAGAAGCTGTTTTTCAGTGCTTTTCTCTTCAAAGGAGCTTTGGCAGCTGCCTTTCTTTGGGAGAGCTTTAACCCTTATCTTCACCTTGCATCCTGGCTCCAGTGCAGATCCTGCAGCCTGCTGGCACAGATCCTTCATCTCACTGGAACAGAATTTATAGCTTCTACTACTGACCTTTGGGTTTTCCCAGTGCATATCCTTGATACAGCCTTGCATATGACATTATAATAGCTTTTAGGTATCCAGCTGGACTCACAGAAGGCCTTATTATGGGTACTGGGTCTTCAGATGGCTTTATGGAAGACACTGCCATGGAATTCCCATCCTCCATTGGATTATTTGAGCAGTTAGTGTATGAATATATCTCCCACATTCTTTTGCATTTGACTTTGGATGAATGTCATAAAATAAACTTACAAGTTATATGTCTTGTATTAAAAACACTCCCCTGTGATCTTGACTATAACCTTCTATCTTCTGGGATTTGGGAGAACATTGTGACAACTTTGAATATGGTAAAAATAATGGTCCAGTCTCACAGTAGCTGTTCTGGTCTAGGAATTTCTTTTCCTGCTTTTTGAAAAGCCAACTGTCATATAAGAAATGTCACTATCTTGAGTCAACTGTGCTGTGTAAAGCCCAAGCCAAGACCTTGGAAAATGAGACATGAAGGAAAAAAGATCAAATCATCAAGACACCAAACACCTGAGTGAGAACGATCTCTCAGCCCTTCACTATAGCTAGGACTTTGGATCACTCTTGCCGCAGTTGTCTGTCAGAAATCCTATGAGAGATCCCAGGCAAGGCCACTCAGCTAAGCCAAGCCAACCACAGAACTTTGACAAAGAATAATAAGCTCTGGGTAGTTATCAGCAATAAGAGAAAACTGAACAAGAACTACATGATCATGGGAATGCCACTTAATCTCCCTGGGCCTCAGTTTTCCCAGGTATCACAGAGAAGAAACAATACACACATATATATTTGTACCTTTCTTATATTTTACCCATGGCTTGGAAAAGATTTTGCTTGTTTTGGATATCTTTAGAAGGTGGATGAAAAATAAAGGAAAGAAAGACAAAAGGGGAGAATGGCTGCCTCTTAGCCTGACAGGGAAATATGAAAGCAGAAGGATTCCTTATTTTTGGGGGGAAGGGTCTACAGGGTGCTCAGGGTCTCACTACCAGATAGGACTGTAGTGATTCTCCTGTTTACAGCTTCCCAAGTGCTGAGATTACAGGCCCCAGGCCCGTGCCACCCCCAGTCTAAGGATGCCTTACTGATGCATCAAAACATTCCACCACCTCCTCTTTGATGAATTCAACCTAAGTAATCTCTCCAGTCACCTCTACACAATGATCAAACCAGCTTCCTAAGATGTTGCTTGCCTCCTTCATCCTAATGAAATGCTCAGGAGGACAAAACACATGACACCCACAAACCTCTTGGAAGCTTTAACCTTTCCCACCTCTGGCTTTTGCAGTTGTCTGCTTGTAAAAGTGATATTTCTTCCAAAGCATCACCAGTGTGAACACAGACAAAGAAATGACAGATTGTTTTGGAAATACAAAAGCTATGCATTCCCAGACTTGACCATCATTAGCATCTAGGATTCAATGAATATTAAATGTATGCAGAAAATGAGAGTGCCTTGTCTCATTTGTATTGGAAAAATCACATTTCAAACCTCTATTTCTCAAATAATGTTTGTAGAAGCTTCACATCATAGTCACCAGGGGGCTTATTTAAAATGCAGATTTCAGATACTTATTGAAACAGAACCTCCTGGAATGAAGGCTGGAAATTTGTATTTTTAACAAGCACCCGAAATGATTATTAAAGAGAACTAAACTTCAAAAGCTATTGCTCTAAATTCTCGGATCTCTTTCCATGTTTGACTTGGGAACCATAAAATGGCTAAGAATGGGGACAAAGAGACCCAAGGAAAACTCATAAATTCCAGCATTTGCATAGCTTTTCGTAGAATGAATCCTGTCTATGAACTTCCTCACCACCTAAAGGTGTAAACACTGTAGATATTACACTGCTTTTTAAGTTGTTTTTGCTTGATTAGTCTAGATGTACAATGAAAATTGAGAGTACCTTATTATAAATTCTCAGGCTTCAGTTGAATGTTTCCTTAAAGGCATGGAGAGGATTCCAAGACAAAAAGTGATTGCTTCATTCTGGATATGATGGGAGCAAGAATTCTTACTGTATGTATTTCTTTGAGTTGCCTGGGCTTTTTACGTAGAAGAGCATAGGATTTAGAGAATGTCCTTCAGTAAGTAATTGAAAGGTTTAAAGACCATTTGCCTCATATGCAAAGAGCTTTCTATTAGAGCCATTCACCTACGCAGTGCAGAGCCCGAGTGTCTTCATAAGGTAGTGTGATGCTTGAGTCAGTACAGGTTCACATACTGTGCAGTAGGGTGTGTGTGTGTGTGTGTGTGTGTGTGTGTGTGTGTGTGTGTGTGCGTGTGTGTACCATATGCTTCTGCGGATAGTAATAGTTGAATGCAGTGTAGTGATAGGATGGAAGAAACTACCTTTAGATCTCTAAAACAGGACCCTAAGAAATACGTTGTTCAGATAGATAATTGTTTGAAATCCTGCCTCCAGTTTAGACAGATAATTGAGCAGTCCAAAAGCATATACCAGTGCATATGCAGAAATAAACACAAGAACATGGTGCAGAGGACACTTTGTGTTTGCTGCCCATTCTGTGAACATTCTCCCTTCTGAGAAATTCTTTGATTTCCAATTTTGGACCTTCAGTTTCCCCAACAGCATGTAAGGGCTCTGCTTTCAGGTACAAGGGTAGAAGGTATAACCATACCATATTCACACTTCATCTTTCCTTGAGGGTGAATGAAGAGGATATGACCAAGATGGACAATTGGGAATGTAGGACCAGGTTTATACAAGTGCCCTAGGAAAGGAGCAGATCGTTTTGTTGTTTTTGTTTTCATTTTGTTTTGTTGTTTTTCATTTCTTTTCTTTTTTTTAAGAAACATGAGCCAACAGTTTACGAGGGGAAAGGAGGACAGCTTGAATTTGAGGTTTGGGTCACACCACACCCGAAGCAGCCTTTTTAATTATGTGAAGTGTTTCCCAGCTCTTGCAACATCACAGCATGAATACTGCACATGACAGCACTGTGCATACCAGGATTTTACCTATCTACTAGTTTGTATTATGTCAACACATCAAGTTGAACTAGAGTGACCATACAATTCATCTAAAACAGGATATTATTTTAGTGTCAAAGTGTTACTGATATTTGTGTCAGGACAGAAATACAAAGAAAGGCTAAGAAAGATATACAGTCACCTATAATTTGGTCAAGTGGACAGATGATTATCTAAATATATACTCAAGAGTTTTAAAATTAATTTGTTTTGCAATGCTAAACACCATACTGCTGACAGAATAATGTCCAACAGGAAGCATATACTCAGAAGTTGGTGGAAAAAAAATCAAAAATATTTCAGAATATTCATTCACACATTTCTTCCTGAAATTACTTTGTATGGCAATCAGTCCTGTAGGTACTAAGGTTACTGCCCCACCTGGCATTTTCATTCTTGGAGAGAAGGATCAGTAGGTAGGTAAGCACTTCCCAGTAAAGGATGGGAAAACAAGACAGAGTGGCTTCTGAAGGTAGAAAAACATTGATAAGATGGCAAAATCAGGGACTAAATTTTTGAAAAGTTGATGAGTTATCTGAAGGCATCTTAAACAAGAAAAGAACTAGAATGTCTCCCTACAGCAAAAGCTGGTCTATTCTCTACTCCTCTGTACTGTTTTCCAGTTCAAAGCATAACCCACAAAGTCACACAGTATTCAGGTAAGAGGAGCTGCCAGGGGACCAACCTACAGGTATCAAACTCTTTGAGAACAGAGACCATAGGCCCAGGTACAGAATAAGGCCCTTGAGCACCTCAGGCTTGAAAACATCAGTTCATCCCAGAGTTGGAGGTAAAAGAAGAAAGGTGCTTCACAGAGTAGAGAAAGTGAGGAGTGGATTTAGGATCAGGGAACAGGGAAATGAATGGTTCGATACGCTGGAATCAACCTGGAGAATAAAGCATGAAATTTGAATCCTCACTCTCCAGCTATATAACCTTGAAAAGATACTCTTTGTGAGATTCACTGTCCCATCTGTAAGATTAAGAACTATAATATTAGTACCCCAATGTCTATTCAAGTCTAAATACAGTATCTCAAAAAAGCAACTAAGTGCTTGGTAAGTGTTAGCTATTATTCATCAATAAGAAGAGACAACAAAATTTAAATATATATTCAAAACTGTGAAGAGGCCTGGGAAAGTGACTTTTCTCCTCAGGAGCCTCATTGCCAACATCCTCCTTACTGACTTCCAGGTGATGTAGACTTGACTGAGCTGTTCTGCCATGAAATCAAAGAGCAATGATGTTTCTCAACACTTAAGAAAAAAAGAGCTTAAGAATCACATTCTTTTTCAGTTTTAAGTTTTCTTCTCAGATACATCTTTCTTAGATTTTAGACATCTGCTACCTAAAGTACTGGCAGATGAAAAATAAGTGAACAAGCAGCAGACAAATATTACCAGAAAATTCAAAAACAGCCGGTCATGTAGACCAACAGCTTGTTCTTTTCATGGTCAAGTGTACTCAAGGTTGTGCTTTTCACTTTGTACACAGATTGTCATACTGTCAGGAAGTAAAAGTATTCTTTTGAATATCCCAGAGTTAATTATATCAGAATTTCATGATGTTCTTAAAGAGCTGAATGCCTCCCAACTGTTCTGCCTGCTGAAGAAGCTGAGACTCACTCTAGAAAAGATTAAAGCCTTTCTCAGGCAGCTCCTAATCCATCCTAGTAGAACTTCAGAACATGAGGTACGTGCAAATATGGACAAAAACAAGGATAATGAAGAGAGTAAGATATATCTACCTTCTTAAACAAAAAAGCAAAAGCCAGAACATCAAGAGATGACTGGTAATTTGTCCAAGATCACTCAGGAAGCTGACAAAGAAATGAAGACCAGCAATGATATTTCAGTATGTAATAGCTAGTCAGGCCTCTGCTGCCATGTGCATAAAAATCATTGAGCCTCCCAAAGGCAATCATAATGAACAGTTTGATTTAAGATCTGCAAGGTTTCTTGTCCAAGCACAGTAACTAAAAGAGTTTCAAAGCAGCAGGAGGAAAGTTTCTAGCCTGTTTAATGGCTAGTACCCAGACAACCACTGATTTACACTTTGCACTCCATACATCTACCCAAGCCTTTGATCACACTAGAAAATCCTGTCAATCACGACTATTAGGAACTTCCATGGAGTCTTTGATTGGAATCTGTCCCTACTCCAGAGGTCTTCAGTGATGGTTTACCCACTTTTTAGGTGACAGAGTCCTATGAAAAATCTCAATATCCCCTGTGTCATTTTTTATAGGCTGTGAGAAACTACTGCAGATGCAATGGCTTAAAATAAACAAATTTACTTACAGTTCTGGAACCAAAAGCCCAAAGCAGATATTACTAGGCTCTTAATTTCCAGGTATGTCAAATAAATCCATTGTTCATAATCCTTCAACCATAATTTCAGAATCACAAAACCCCAAAAAGTAAGTGGTAATTTGCAAAGTTAGCACCAAAATTTGTTTGACCACGATACACGAACTGACCTGACACCAATTTTTTCACAATCCCTCTCCCAATCACATGTCTCTGCTGTTAGCTAATATTTTTGCTGCATTGTGAAATTTTTGTAGCATTTAATTTCAGCCTAGAAATATTAACTTGAAAGTCAAGATGTCCCCTGAATAACAGAGACAATAAGACAAAGGAGTATTAGTTTTATGAGCAGCATAGAAACAGGAGTTATTGAAGAAATAATGACATTTCATGACACTATTTTATCGTAGACTATGATGTGGAAACCTGTACTCTATATACCATTTAATAAAACTAAAAGACAAATTGGCTCTTTTAGAGTGACAATAATAATCAAAATCTAAAAAAATAAATAAAATATTACACTGAGAAAACACTAATATTTCAATTTGGAGTTTATTGGAGTTGAAAACAATAAAGTGAAGATGTGTAAATGATCTATTTGCCCATATGAGACATGGCACAGCTAGAAGTAAGGCTACTCTGTAAGGTGTGAACACAGAAGGTGAATATCAATATTCGGAAAGCTCACTGCAGAAACTCACCAAGTATTATGACATAAAAATATCTGAAAATTAGTGCTTGAAAGGTTTCCGTTAATCATGAAGCAACTGAGAACTACATGTATAAATTCGCCAGGCTCGTAGCTGTTGAGAACCTTAATCCTGAACAAACTGGCAAATACTGATAATAAAACAGCTCTCTCTGGGTACTCTGCTCCTAAAATCACAGTGATGATTGAAGAGAGAACCTCAGCATGCTTTACAGACTCAGAACCCTGGGTGACTTTTCTTAGAGTCACCGTTCAACAGGAGACAGTCATGCAATAGCGATGGGCAGGAGCCAACATTCTGATATTTAAAGACATGTGAAATCTATCTGTCACTGTTATACAAGAAACTGATCAGTATAGACATGCCCGTCGACAGATTCAGTGCTCACTACCCACCTATGGCTCTCCAGCCCTGCAAGTGACCTGCTCTGAAAACAACAACAACAAACTAGTTTTATTGTTCCTGCCTCCTCTGTCAAGCATCCTTCTCCTAAAATGTTTGGGAAAAACAGTATTTCAGCATTTAGTTTCCCCTTCAATGCTACATCTATAAGATAACTTGTGTCTTAGTTATTCTTCTCTTATTGCTGGGACAAATACTCAACACTCAAAATGGAAGAAGGGAAGGGTTATTTAGCTCATAATTAATGATTCAGTCGGCACTTGGCTGGCTCCAAGGTGGAGCGACACATGGCAGAGGGCAGCAGTTCACGGAAGCAGCCATCTGCCCCAGGACAGGTGCAGTACTCACACCCATACTCTCAGCGGTCCTAAAATCCATCATCCCAATCTTGATCTTGAATTAATCTCAAACTCTAGAAGCCCAGCTCCATGACTGCATGAGGCTTTGGGGGGACAACTAGACACAAACCATAATAACCTATGTGACAGAAATTTTACTCTGCAGAAGGTAAGCACACATTTCTTGCTCTTACTTTCACACATTCTTAGATGTAGTTCACTGAGGCCCCAGGAATGGCAGATATGCTTACAGAATTGATGATCCCATTTGCCCAGTAGCTAATGCTTGTAAAGCTGCTGGTTCATCAGCACTCACAAATGCTTACAGAATTTGAACCGTAGAGACATTTGGGAAAGAGCCTGAAGATGGAGACTTGGAAGGTTTCATCAGTAGTGAGAATGATGCCCTTCCACATATGAGGGATGACAATAAAACTTCACCACCCAAATGTAAATAAATTAGAAGATGGCATGGAAGTGCTGAACACTAACACAATTGTCCGCACCTAGAGTGATGGAAAACTCACAGAAATGGTGTTAAACATAACAATGATGTTGATGTTGTGAACACAGTTGAAAACTTCACAAGGTGGTAGATAAACAAATGTGTTATGAATGCAACTTTAGCTCAGTGCAAAGTAAAAAATTTCCCATGTCTAATCCTCTGTACCTCTTCACTGTGCCAATTTCACTCACACCTAATGAGGTAGGAATTTGTCTTGCAAATTATGACCAATAATGGCATAAATCAACTTGACTTGATTAAGAAATACCTAACAGACTAGTGAAGCACAGTTCAAGTATGTATACGGGACATGAGGTTTCCAGATATGACTGACAGGTAGGCCAGCAAACTGAAAGGAGAGGACCCATCCTAATGAAATAAAAGGGAAAGACAGAGGATTTCAAGCTTCGTTTTAAAAGCTCCATTTCAGGACAGCCAAATAGCTGAGTGGATTAAAGCACCTTCAAGGAGGCTCAGGGACTGAGGGTTTGATCCCCAGGCCTCCCATACTGGCCCCACCCCAGGGGCACTCTGCGACAGTAATTGTGACAAGGCGTGGTACTGCACACCTGTAATCCCAGCTCTTGGGAGGCTGTAAACAGGCAGATCTCTATGAGTTCAATCTAGTAGTGAGATCCTGAACACCCTGTAGACCCTTTCCTAAAATACAAAAATGAATGAATGAATGAATGAATGAATGAATGAATGAATGAATGAATGAATGAATGCAAGCTCCATTCTACTTCAGCAAGAGTATCTTCAGCCTTTCAGGGTGCATTCTGACCACAACTCTTCAGGGAGCTTCCAGGCTTTCTGTTCTTGAACTTCAGCTACAACTTTGATCCATCCAACAGGTCAGCATGCACTTGGCAATTGTGTACTCTCCCACTTCTAACCCTATAAGGCAATAAATTTATTTGCATATATATATGCAAATTATATATATATATATATTTCTCTATAGAACCATATCCAATACATGGCCATTTTCAGGGTGCCCTTAAATTGAAATTATCTCTATTGATTCAGCTTGCTTCCTAAGGAACACCTGCAAAAATGGGAAGGAATGCAAGGCATATAAAGAATGGGAAATAGACTGCAGAATAATTCTTAAGTCAAGTATCTAGAGAAGAATATGGCATAGAGGCCAGTATGGCTCAAGAAGATCCACACTACCTGAGTTGCATCCTGGCTGGGTAATTTGCTTTCTATATGACTTCTCTTTCCCTTTTTTTTTTTTTTTTTTTTTTTCAGAACTGGGGATTGAACTCAGGCCAAGCGTTTATTCTACTGAGCTATCTCTCTGACCCCACTATTTTGCCTATCTGCATATCCATTCTTTGTCTCTTAAATGACAGTAATAGTTAAGACCAGCCTACTTGGATTTTGTGATCATTGGTGAGTTAACACAAGTAGCAGTTGAAAATATCATAAATGTTTAAGTAAAAGACACATTGCCACTAATCCCTCTTAAAATACTTCACTTCCTTATCCCATGATGCTCACCTTTTTCTGAAGCAGTTTCAGAAGTCGTTTTGCATGACTGTACTAACAGGATGTGATCAAAATTACAGTGAATGTTGCTACCTAGTGCTAGTCAAAGAAAAAGCAGGCCGTAAAAGCACTATGGTGCATTCTCATCTACATTATTTAGTAGATCTGGTACCATGTGACTTTTGGCTCTTTCCCAAAGTCAAAATGACCATGAAAAGTATATATTTTGAACCAATTCAGGACATCAAAGGCAGCCACCCCAGCACAACTAAAGACACCCATGAATGAGGGCTTCCAGAATTTCTTCAGCCATGAGAGTGATGGGATTAGAATGTTAGAAGTGAAAGTGAAAGTGTTTTACTGTAAAACATGTGTTTTACTGTATAGATTTTTTATTTAAATACACACCAAGTTTTTATCACACCTGATATATTGAAATTACTGAGAACAATACCTGGCACATAGCAAACACTACAGAAGGGATTATTAGCATTATTATGCCCTTGAAAATGCAACATAAGACACTACACAAAAAAAGAAACATCAAAAACATTAAAACAAAAACAAATAAGTGATAGGCTGTGGACTCCACTCTAGACGCTATCTTGTATAGACATAATGAGTTCTTATCAATAGTCAAGCTAAGCTTCTATTCCTTTTTGTCTCTATGCTCATCTCAATCAACATAACTCAGTGGCTGTGAACTCTGAAAAAGCAGTTAATCTGAAATTATTTTAAATAATACAATTAACATAAGTATATGAAAACAGTCTTTCATCAATCATGACAGGTAGGAGTACAAATTGATGGATAAATTCTCCTATAAGTATATACAATGCAACAATCAAAAACAGATATCCACATGCATAAGACTGAATCAAGACCATACATCTCACCATGTACTAAGCTAGGTATATTATCTTTGCAAAAGAGATATAGACATCACATCACAGTAAAACATGCATATCCATGTTTATAGCGCCACAGTTCATAATAGCTAAATTTTGGAAGCAGCTTGAATATTCACCAACAGGTGAATGGTTAAATTTATTTATGCACAATAAAGTACTATCCTGCCTTAAAGAAGGATAAATTTGAGTTATTAGGAAAATAGATGCACCTGGAGACCATAATACTAAGTGAAATAAACCACACACACAAGTTTAAATATTTCTTTGTTGCTCTTACATAAGAAACCCAAAATAGGGCCAGACAGATAGCTCAGTGGATTAAAGCACCTGCTTAGGCAGATGCAGGTCCAGTGGTTCAATTCCCAGCCTGATGTGCCAGCCTCCTCACCCAGGGCATGCTGAGACAGCAAATGAGACTGGGCATGGTGTGTGCCTATAATCCCAGTGCATTGGAGGCTGAAAAATAGGACGGTCACTACAAGTCCAATCTGTTTGGTGAGGCCCTGCTAACCCTGTACTAAATACAGTAAGAAAAAAAAAGGGAAAAAGAAACCCAAAATATAAAAAGCACAATAAAAGACAGATAATACGAAATAGATCTTTTGTGAAAGGGAAGTGGACCAAGAGATGGAGGGATAGGGAAGGGACCGGAAGGGAAAGGTATGAAAAATGATTTGAGATGCAGTATGCGCAGGTACCAATTCCCCACAAGGAATGTGATCATTATGTGCTGCAAACGTGTACTAATAAAAATAAAAATTGAAAAGAAAAACAAATGTTCATTTCCTCGGAGTGTATCAGAGAGCACTCCTGCTTGAGCCTGAGGCTACTATTTATTGAATATCTACATTTACTAAGCTTACGTAAGAATGCTCAGTACTCACTACTGATAAATCAAAATAAAAAAATTCTGGTTCCACAAAAAAGAAAAAATCCTCTACAACAGAGGTTTGATTCTCTGCATTTCAATGATAAATAAACAGGAATACACAATGATTGACTTAATTCCCATAGTTGTCATATCACTGGTAGGTGAAAAAGTCTGAAAACTTGAGGGCAAGTCAGTTGATATTAAAATTGCACATGCCATTCTGCTATGTGACCTGCCAGGTACTTTGTAATTATCCCAATTTTTAAACGCTTTGATTCAATAATCCCATTGAAACAGAAAATGCACACACACACACACACACACACACACACACACAGTATACTTTTGTTTCTTAGTGGCCCAGATAATAGTTCTTGTTCCAGTTCCTGTTACTTCTGTCTCTTAAAAATGGCTGTTCTAGCTGGAGAGATAGTTCAATGGTCTAAGCACCTGCCTAGCAAGCTCAAGGTCCCAAGTTTGATTCCCAGTACTGCTGTGCCATCCCTAAAATCCTGGGCCCACCATGTGGGCCCTGAAACCATGCATGGTGGCACATGCCTATAAACATAGCATAGGGGAGTCTGAAACAGGAGGATTACTGTGTCTGAACTGCATAATGAGTCACTATCCAAAAAAAAAAGAAAGGAAAGAAGGAAGGAAGGAAGGAAGGAAGGAAGGAAGGAAGGAAGGAAGGAAGGAAGGAAGGAAGGAAGGAAGGAAGGAAGGAAGAAAGGGCTGATCGCTGTGATGCATGGCGGGTCACTATGATGAACATTGTATAAAGCAATCCCCAATTGTCAAGCCATTCTGCTACTGTACTTCCTGCTTGCTTATCCAATATAAGCCCTGTACCACTAGAGGTCAGGGTCTGATATTCAAGGGATGGTCCCCATCAGTACTCATCGTCGATGCAAATAAATCTGCCTCCAAATCCTAGGTGTCATTTCAGTGTTTCTGATTACTGTTGCACCCAGATAACCCACCAATAAGTCCAAGGTTACTGGTCTCCCTGGGTGGCACCACTCCTGGGTTCTGGTCATACACTTTCCTCCTTTGGTGATGCTTCTCTGACTGCTCTACCCACACCCCCAAATTATCTGCCATGGTCCTAATTTCCTGGCTATCCATACCCTGGTACAGAAAGGAAGGTATGGCTTTAGTTAGTGTCTGGGATTTTGACATATTCTCCTGGAAACTATAGAACTGATGATAAGAAGGCAGAGCCCTGGATTAAGAAGCCAGAATCTGGGTTTGACTGTGGGCACACACCTGGCTACAGCGACTTCCTCAAGTCCCCCTATGGCTCTCAGTTTCTTTGTCGAGCATGCGGGAACACTGACTGCCTCTGGTCCTAGGATACTTCAGCTTCTTGCCCCAGGCTTGTCACCTTCAGAGGCATACTACACCCTTATGAACCAGACAATGGTCTGAACCAGACCTCACCAGCCTCAGACTTTCACATAGGCTCATCACTGGCACCTTCTCACCCACCCTCAAGGCCACAGAACAGTGGTGCCATGGCTCCCAGGTCCATAACTAAAGTAGCCTTGCTCTCACAGTTCTCTTTCTTCCCCAAGGTAGAGACATTAAGCCGGTGAATCCACTTACCCCTGCTACTGTCCTCAGTCTGGCTCTTGTGGAAAGAGACACTCCATTGCTGAGAAGTTTCTCAGCTGATTGTGGATTATGAAATGACCATCATATGTATTATAATTCAATAACCTCCTGGATCATTGAGAAATAGTGCTTTTACTCCCTGAAGCTCTTTCACTGCGAATGCAACTCAACAGCTATGGTAATCAGCAGAAGCAGCTCTCCTGGCTCACTCTAGTAGATCGACCACAATTAAAGGCAACTCCTACTACCCAGCACCACACACATGAAATTTCAGTAGACATCTTTATTAATATGTAGATTCTGACAGCTTCACTACAGCCACAATTTTAAGCCACACTTCACTTTTCCAGAATCTTCCCATGAGCCTTCTAGGCAAGACCAGGCAGCTGCTGTGAGGCCAAGACAGGGATGTCAGCCAGAAAGGACTCCAGAAGCACCAAGAGCCCACTTTATTTTGTAAACCAAACACTAACTGCATAAATATAGATATAGCTCAGTGGCATATGTGCCTGCCTGGCTAGTGCAAGGTCCCCAGTTCAATTCCTGATACTGAAAAAAAAATAAATCCTACTTTTTCTATCTGATCTGACATCTCAAATTAAATTATGAAGTAGATAAAGAAATGCCAAGATATCATATGTTTACAAAAATTAAGTCAAAGAAATTACATTTTTCAAACTTGACTAACAACTCCTGGGGACTGATACACCTTCCCAAATGGCTTCATCACCCCACCTGTGTATAGTGAGAATACATGATCCCCTGGCAAGAAAGACCAAGGCTCTACCCTTTCCACTTTCTCAGTCACAGGTGCACAGCGGCACCATGAGTCTCCCAGATAACCCTGCCTGATGGTGTGAACACACCTGTGGTCTCATTCAGTGGAATTTGTCCCACTCTGAACAATGGTAAATTTCCAAAAGACAATCACAAACCTCACCAGGCCAGGTTTAGATGACATGTGCAAACTGTCCCATAAGAACTAATAGATTAGGTTTCATACAGGCAGCACTGTGTTATTTATGCACTAACTCAATAGTTCTTTGCATGGACTCTATGAGGTAGACCCTTAAGCCCCATTTCATAGAAGGGAAATTGGAGGCTTCGAGGAGTTAAATCCCTAGTACAAAGTTCTGCAATTGCTAAAGTACCAAGAATCTTAGAGAAGATTTGACTAACCACATATGCAGTGTTTTTCACCTTATGCCCTGTGCCCCCTATTTCCATTAGTATAGGACCCCTATACTGGCTCTTCCTGTAGGGAAGGGGCACAGGCTTTGCTCATTGTTCTACTCCCAGTACTTCAAACTCTCTGGCACAAAGTTGGCCTCAGTAAATATTGCAACAATGAATGAATGAATGAATGAATGAATGAATGAATGAATGAATGAATGAATGAATGAATGAATGAATTGGTAAGTACAAAAGGAACCTGAATTTAAATTAATGCAGTATACCATTTCTAAACCCTCTCACCAACCTCTACTAGTGAAATTCTTTCTATTAATTTCTTATCATGGGCCTCATGCTTTGGAAAATTTAGTTTTCCAACTGGAGACTAATGAAAAATTGGGTTTTCCTATGTTTAATTAATCAAAGATAGATAAATTGCTAACCAGCACTTCTAATCAGCATGAAATACATGCATAGGGCAATCAGCATGAGTTGTTTAATTCCAGGCTGAAACAAATGTCAAGCCCTGTTAGCTTAGTGCCCTCATTTGCAAGCAAATGCACAGTAACTCCTACTGTTTCAGAACTCCACAAATCACCTTCAAACCTGTACATATCCAGATCTGAGACCCAACCAGGCAACACTTCCTCAGCAGGACTTAGATCAAATGCCAGAGTGACACTCAATAGAAAGTTTGGATTTCAGCATCAGCCTGTAAGTAAACACCCATATATGACCAAAATTATTTTTGAAAACCCATCAAAGGCAAGCATGCTATAACCCCAGCATTCAGAAGCCTGAAGCATTAGGATCACCAAAAGTTTGAGAGCATCCTGGGCTATGTGGTGAGACCCTATCTCGAAAGAACAAAAATAACTTGTTATAGTCAGAGTTTAGAAAGGAAACTCTTTAACACAAGGCACATAATTTATAAACTTATTTTGCTATCTTCATCCAAAAAGTCAAAAGAATGTGGAGACCTGTTCACACACTAGAAACCCAAGGAATCTAGCTGAAGTCCCAGAACCCAAGGTAGTATCCTGCATGAGTCCAGTTGAAGACCTAGAGCCCATGTCAATGTCCCTGAGAGTTTCCACTGAAGACCTAGAGCCCATGACCATGTCTCACACAAGTCTGTATCAAGGATCTGCAATGGGAAAGCCCAAAGAACATTGGAAGCTAGAAAGTCTGCACCAGTGGGATAAAAGATGTGTGCCAGAAGGCTGTGGCCAGGAAGTGACACTCAAGGTAAAAGCCCAGCACTCCCCTAAAGAGAATTATAGGCATCCTCAGTGACTGTGAGGACCTAAGAGCTAGGACCCAAATTTCTCTGATGATAAGAACGACCGAGTTCACATCAGGAAAGCAAGTGGGCAAACTTCTCCAGGGTAATCAACAGCACACCACCTTCCCCTCTACTTCTGCTCTTGTGCTGTGGTTGACAGCCCTCAATAGGCCTCACACACCCAGCTCCGCACTGCCTCAGTTCACCTGGGTGTTGCAAGTTGATCATTAGTTAATCCGCTTCAAAGTACATCCAAGCTCTCAGATTCAAGGCTCCGTATCTAAAGTTTTCTTCAGTAATGCGTCTATGAATCTGTAGTGTTGAACAAAGTATAGTATACTATGCTGTGCATAATGTGTATCTGAGCAAACCACAACTGAGTGCACTGTATCCAATTGCATACAATATACAGTTAACTGGCAAATTAAATGAGCCATTGTGACTTTCTCACATTTTTCATATTATAAAATTATATATATATATATATATATATATAAAATATTTGTTTTAAAGAATATTAAATATTATTGTATCATCAACCAGCTTTAAGAAATTAGATGTGACCAATAGTTTTGAATTTTTGTTTCCTCACTACTAGTATCCCTATGGCTGCCCTCAGTGGCTTATACCTTAGTTTTTTTTGCTTTGCTTTTTAACTTTACCATATGTGTTTAAATTACTAAACAATGTATCTCTTAGTTTTATTTGTATTTGGATATTATAGGAATGGTATCATATGGCGACTTACATTTTTGCTGAACACTATGTTTTTAACCATATACAAGTGGCTGTAGTTCATTCATATTCATTACACTGTAGAAAGCAATTTTTCAACTTAAGGTATTCCTCTCCTAAAATTAATTACTTTTATCTAAATGAGCCATGCAGTATAAATGAATTTCAACAGATAACTAACTGGTGCAACAAGAAACCCCAAACCCCAGGGGTATTCACAAAATGGAAAGCTTCATTTTTCTGTTCACCTCACAGTTCCAGGCTAAGGCTCACATCTCCCCATGAAACAACTCAGGGATCCAAGCTCCTCCCATCCTGTTGACACCAGCATCTTTACCACTGGCCTGTGAATGGCCATGAAAGTGAAGAGAGAACAGACCTTTTGGGGTGCAAAGGAAGCTAAATAACTGCTTGCTTTGTGCTCAGGAAAAGGAAGTTACCTGTTAAACACGCCTGTGGTTTTTGTTGTGTTTAAACTGTTGTGAAAGAGTTTGCTGTGTTTATGAAAGTTGTCCATTCTGCCTTCCCTTGTTTTATCATCCAGTGGATATTTTTGGCATTAACTCTACATCAGCAATGATCAAGTGACATCCATAGTGTCTTCCATGAGCAACCGTTTTCCCTTTTGGGGTCAATGAGCCCCCACCCACTCAACCACCCACAAACAGCTCCCAGTGGAAGACACACAGTCCCCAAAAAGGCAGCTCTCATAACTGCAGAGCTTGAGCTGATTGCAAGTGCTGAGGACAACCTGAGCACCTCTAAGCTTGTGCACAGCTAATAGTCTCAAGATGACACCCAGTCCCGTTGTTTGAACAGTCACCAATGCTGAAGTCATTTGTGATGATAACACTAATTCCATAGTACAGATGTAAGTCCCACTCCAGCTTTTCACTCTTTCATGTCCCAACAAATTGTCATGAATTGTTTTTCAAAGTTTGAATGTAACAGATATATCCAAATCCAAAAATAGTGAAGCCAGCTGGGTTTTAATACAACTGCTTTTTGTTTTTCTCAGTTCTCACACCTCCCCTACCCTAACACAGACATATATTAAGGCCAGCCTGTTACATAAATTGACACAAACATTTTTGACACTAAGATTTGGAAAAGCTCACCATCTGTAGGAACTTCAAATGTACACAGTGTACCTCTAAAGCAGGTAGTTCATAGGGGCATACTCTAGAATACCAGCAAACTCTGTAGGGGAGGAGACTTTCATAGCAATACAAGTGTCTACTTTAAGGATGAGCCTGTGTTTTCAAAACAGTCACCAGCACAAGTAAACGTTATCTCACAACAAACAATTCTGAAACTCTTCTCTATTCACAGACACTTTGCATTTAGGAAACTTAAATTTCAGAATTTTCTCTTGTTGTCCTTAGGGCTAGAGATATCTTATGGCAACTGTTTTCCACAATTAGCTTAAATCAAGGAAATTGTTAGTTCTTTTTTCTTGTGAAGTATTAAACAGTAAAATATTTAGGCTTGCAGAATTCATGTTCTCTGTGCAAGCCATCAAGTCTATTGTTTCAATATCAAAACAACCATCCCCTGAATGAATGTGACTGTGTGCCATTCAGCCTCTCTAATGGAAACCAGCAGTGAGTTGCGTCAGCCCAGGGACCACTGTGTCCTGATTTCTGTCTTAAACCACACAGTCTACAGCTCTTGAGAAAGTATGAGTCCATTCTGAATCAGGTCAGCTATAGGTAGAGACTACCCGTGTTGGTCACTGTAGGAGAACCAGCAGAGCTGTCTGCAAGCATCAGAAAAGGTTCTCCCATCTTCCTTTGTATTACACTTGCTTGAATCTCAAGGTGGAAGACTGAAGACTTCTCTGGGATTCCCCAGGATAAGAGAGCAGAGAGTCATCAGAAGGTAACTGTTCACATTAAAGTAAAGAGGACCTTGAACTTCTATCTAGACTAGAAAGTGGTGTCCATGTGATACCCGTGTTGGTCACTGTAGGAGAACCAGCAGAGCTGTCTGCAAGCATCAGAAAAGGTTCTCCCATCTTCCTTTGTATTACACTTGCTTGAATCTCAAGGTGGAAGACTGAAGACTTCTCTGGGATTCCCCAGGATAAGAGAGCAGAGAGTCATCAGAAGGTAACTGTTCACATTAAAGTAAAAAGGACCTTGAACTTCTATCTAGACTAGAAAGTGGTGTCCATGTGAAGAACCACTTACTTAGCACCTCACTCTCCCTTGTCATCTCACTCCCAGGAGATGACTTAGATCTAAAATGTCCCCCATAGCCTCACTGCTCACAGAGGAGGTTTCCATTGGTTTTATTTTGCAGGCAGGATCCAGCTGAAAGAGGTACCATACTCCCTGCAGCTGTGACCCAGAAAAGTCCATCTTGCTTCCCAGCTGCTCCTTTCTGTCTCTGCTTCCTGTCTGCTCTGAAGCAAGCAGCTTTTCCTGTGTGACAGCCTTCTGTCAGGTCCCCTGTCTTGGAGCCAGTGGAATATGGACTGACACCTCTATAAACCATGAGGCAAATAAACCTCTTTTTCGTTTAGATTGCAGGTGTTAGGGATTCTGTCTTCCTGATAAAGAAATTAACCAAGACACTGGGTGACATTGTCCTCAGCTTTCTATGTTTTCATTGTGACCTGGACAACAGTAAGCAATACAAAGAAAGAGAGCAGCAGCCTTGAATCCAGGGTTTTGGGATTGTGGCCTAAAGACCTCATGCATTCAGGCCTAGGCCTAGCCTGGACACTGCCTCTTATGCTCTTCCTTTAAGAATTCAGTGTATCTGTCCTTCCTGGGGAGCCCCTCAATTGTCACGATGCAGCTCAACCTGGTCATAAGTGCCCTGCTCCTCCACGCTGTTCAAGATGAGTTTTGATGGGCTCCCATGCCTTTCTCCTGCAGCTACCCCATCTCAGGGATGATTCATCCAGTCTTCCATGCTTCAGTGACCAACCCTAGAATTATCACTTGGTGTCCTGATCCCTCAGTCCCATTCATTGTGCTTGTGGCGCAACCACTTCCCACCACTTCTCCCTCTCCCACCCTATTCCAGGCTAGTATCACTACTTCTTGTGCCTTAGTCTATCATCTCTATGCCCAACATTAACAACCATCTAAAGACTAACGTGAGCAAACCTAGAGTTCAACCAGCTCCTCTGCTTCAACCCAGCTCTCAGTTACCTCCATCACAGTAGATAGCATCTCCATCTTTCTGGGTCCAAAATTTAGTCACCCTTAATCAGTCTCAATCTCTGTCTTCTTTTCTGCTTCTTTTTCTCCTCTTCCTCTTGTTCCCTCAATCCCATCCATTGTGTTTGTGGCTCAACCACTTCCTCCTCTTCCTTCTCCACTTTTTCCTTCACTTCACCCTCCCCTCCCTTCACCTTCACTCCCTCATTCCCTCTATCCCTTGCCTCTATCTCTCTTTCCCATTCTCTCCCTCTTTTTCACCCCCACATTCTCTTCATTCATAATTCAATATAAAATCCACAAACAACTCTTGCAGCCTCTACCTTTAAAGCCAAAGCAGCTATTTTCCTTGTTTCTACTATAATCACATTGACCAATAGCTTTCTTAGATTATAATAACCTCTGCCTCCTGTTTCCTACTTAGTCTCCCTGAAGTCTCTTCTCAACCTGGGACACTTTATTTTATCACTGAAGCATATTACTTTAAAATTGAAACTAAGATCAGATGATGTCACTCCTTGGCTCACAATCTTCCTCCTTTCAGATTATTTGTCTGATACAATTTTCCTAAACAACTAACTATAAACCAGAAGGGGAAATGAAATGGTGAATTCTGGTATTCATTGATCATCAGGAAGTCTTCATCTCTGTGTGTGTCACTATGGTCTAGGACTTGACCAGATGAAAAACCTGTTCATCGGGCAACCTTCTCTGATCCCCCTTCTGTCCCTCTCCAACAGAAGCTTTGCTTCCCAATGAAGTTTTATCCTCAACCTCTGTTTGTTCCTAAAATTCATTCTTCGGTTTTAGAGAACACAAACTCATCCAGGTCAGGTTGGGAGTTTTAGTTCTCTGTATCATTTGGAGGTCATCCACCAAGATCATTGGATGGAGGTATGAGTTTCCTTTTCTTTTATAAATTCTGGACTGTGACTTATTTTTAATGTTTAGGTGACATATTTTTAATGTTTAGGTGACATATTTTTAATGTCTTAAATGTTTATATGTCTTTGCCCATTGCTCATAACTGTTCGTGTTTTGCCTTACATAATTTTGTTTCATAGTACTGTTAAAATTGCTTACAATTGCTTACGATTTGTCTCATATGGTTTTGCTAAAGTGTTGGTCAAAATGTTGGTAAATCTAAGTTAAAACATGGAAATGTTATAAGGTTATGATATTTCTTTAATGGGACATTTTATGACTGTTGTGTACTTGTATATGTGCATTTGAACTAGATACTAAATGTACTGGTATTCCCTGCTTAAATTATACAGTAGTGCTAGAGACAGTGATGTTAATAAGACTCTTAATGGATTTCATGTAAACCGTAAAATGGGACCTTTAAATACAGCCCAGACTTAGGAAGCATACTTGCCTATATATGAAACACAGGACTCCTTTAACCAGTTAAATGACATTAGGTTGGCAACCATTCTTAAAGGCTTGGAGGACAGGTTTCACTGGGATAGACTGGTTCTGATGTCAGGCCTGCTCTGTTTTAGTTTCCTTCTTTTGACTTTACTTCTAATTTTGCCACCTCTTTGTACTTTCCTTTTAAAGGCATGTAAAGTTGTGAAAACTATGACTTTTCTACCTAAGTGAAGCCCTTAGAAAATGAGAGTTTGTTAACGCTGAAGACAGAAAAGTCATTTTTAAAAAAATACTCAGTCTCTGGGTCAGATGAGACAAAGAGAACTATGCCCATCCAGGAGAACACATATAAAAGCCATGTCCCAGCTTAGTGTTCTGGGCAGGTCTCCTTTGGGAGGCTAAACCTGAGACACAGTGGAGAGAACTGACACCAGAAGGAGCTATCTCCAAAAGCAGCACACTTATGGGACCAAAACACATTTAGAGTGAAGGAGGATTTAATCTTTTCCTAGGTCTGGTTATCATTTAGGTACATAAGAGATAAGTTGTGGACTTTAAAGCTAGTGATCTTGTTCAGGCTTTTAACTATCCCTTATAGAATTGGACAAACAGTGATTACTTTGCCAGCTAGTAAATTCTTTTAGAGCAGCTGCTACTCTTTAAAGCAGAGGACAGGACTCCCCAACTGTTCTTTGGTGAATCTCCATTGAAGCCTATGGCTGATGGAATGTTGACCAGAGAAATTGCTGGGTTGCTTTCTGGAGACATCTCTGGTTGCATGGGCTAAAAGAAACAGAATACCTGAGGGGAGAAGGTGCCAAACCCAAAGGTTCCTTGGTGGAAATTGGCTCTTGACCACTAAAAGATCTTCACTTACCTATTGTGCTTTTTCTCTCTTCATTACTAAACTAGGAATTTTACCTGAGCTTTTCAGTAGAATAAGTTAATGAGTCACTCTATCAAAAATTATGCAGAGACAGCTTACAGTAGTGATTATCAGGGGAAAGTGCTTTATGTCTACGCCTTACGTGTTAACTAAGAAAAAGGTTTTTGTAAGCGTGTTTTTACCAACATGTAAAATGTGATCATTAGATGATAAATACATTTCACCTGTGAGCTTCAAGGTTAAATCTTGTTTAGTTGCTAAAAATATTTACCTAGGTGATCAGATGAAAATCAAGTGTCTGGAGATGGGCTCAGGGAGCAGGGTCAAATCTTCCAGTCAACTGTTCTATCAGTTTCTAGGAGTGCTCTTTATAGCATGAGAATTATTCTCTTCTAATTGACATTTTCTGTCACAGTTATGCTTCCTTCTGTACAAATTTCTAACACCAGATTAATTGTAGTTGTTAACTTACAAATGGTCAGTAAGAGTAAGTGAAGGGTTTGTGAGACATTCAGGAGACAAGAATCCATACCAGTTCGAGGGTGGATAGACTGATGGGACCTTGTCTCCCTTCTCTCCAATGGGAGCAGCCACTTGCTCTGGAAAGGGTTACTCAAGGGATGCCTTGGGGGAGGGAATCAATTAGAAATAAGAAAGGAAAACACCCTAAAGTTTCTTATTGTATTCCAGATATGGTGATCTCATGGTTAAAGTCTTACTCCTTTAGAGTGGGCTTCATTAAGCACCGGAAGTTGTTTGATTCTTACCTGCTAAGAAAAAGCCTTTAATCCAAATGGAATCCAGAGGAAAGTATCAATTATGATGCTATTTTATAATTAGAAAGATGATGTAAAAAGAAAAATGATAAAAATGTCTTCAGACTTGGTTTGTATTAAAAAAAGATATTGTTATTTAATAAAGTTTTGGGAGTGTAGATGTGAGCAACAGGAGAACCAGGCAGTTCAGGTGCCTGAGGCCTCACTATCTTGGAGCCTAAGAATAAGACAGTATTAAGCATAGCCTTGTCCACCATATGAAAGTAAGGTTTCCTCTGTTTGCCTTTCTAGTCTAGAGGGTGTGGACAACTGTAATCCAGGCCTCTACAGGGCTATACCCATTCTTAGCTGAATCTGTGCAAGCTTTTCAAGGACAATACCCTTAAAAAAAAAAAAAAAAAAAAAAAAAAAAAAAAAAAAAAAAAAAAAAAAAAAAAAAAAAAAAAAAAAAAAAAAAAAAAAAAAAAAAGACAATTTGGAATTTCCAGAGTTTATGTGCCTTAGATGAGCCTGATAAGTACATTATGTCTTTTAGAGGATTTATTCAGACTTATAAACTAGATTAAAGAGATGTAATGCTAATCTAAATCAAGGTTTGATGTTTATGAAAGGATGGAAAACATTACAAGCTGTCATTACATTTGAAAATAAATGAGAGTTAATTTTAAAGAGCCAAGAGTGTAGCTGTTGATTTATCTTATTTTTTATACCTGAATTATATCAAAAATTCAATAATTATTTTCCTAGTGGATGACCATAGTACTAGAAGCCAACTTAATATCCTGTCCAACCACCATCAGTGCACATCTTGCCTCTCATAGGATTATGCAGAAGCAGTGTTATCTATCCCAACTGTACTGTCCATACGCACACATCATGATTCTTCCTTTCTATACCCCTTCCTTTGTCTACACCTGTCAAAGGTGGACACCCCATTGCCATTCAACTAACTTAGGGGCTTGAATTTGACACCACAATCCAACACAGTCCAGCATTCTACAACAATAGTGAGTTATTCAAAGAAGTTGTCAACCATAGCCATTTACAGCTCAGCTTAATATTATGGCCCCACAGAGTATACCTCATTTTTATACTTTTCTGCTGGATGGTTAAGACCTAGATAGATCAAGACATGTACTTTATGTTTCTTATGAGGTCAGTGAAGTCCTCTCAGGGTTTATCTTATAGTCGTGTACATTATTCTGTAGATCCTTTGTCTGTGTCATCCATGTGGTAAGTCACGGCCAAAAGAGACATCTGCTATAATAATGCCTGTAAGTATAATATCATGTATGCACCTAGTACGATACTAAAACAGTATGAAAACAGTTTGCAATATATTAATTTACCGAATCTGTCTTGTTAAGGTGTCTTAAAACTGTCTGATTGATATTTGTACTTCAATAAAATAAAAAATAAATTAAAAAAAAATTTTAAAGAGCCAAGAGATAGACAATCAGTGGAACTTCCAGTTCTCACTGGAGCCCAAGCAGTCAGACCCCTGCTGGCCTGATAGCGGGCCAGGCAGAGAAACCGGAAAAGACATTTTTCATTCAAGTGTATATTCTTAAAGGTCTAAAAACTAGAACTAAACCTTCTAGTTATTTTAAACTTTAGCTATTTTACTAGGAGAAAGATATATACCCCTCTCATTTCTTGTAATGCTTAGTAGATGCACTAGTAAAACATACTTCCTGAGATGCTAATTAAATAGAGGGACAAATTACTCTTACAGATCAGGAGCTACAAAAGATAGCTTTTGCTCCAGACAACTCATTTGATAGTTTGGTAGGAACTATTTAAATGTTCTATAATAGGAACTGGGAGAAAAAAACGAGACAAAAAAAAATGGCTACCTTTGCAGCTTCAGAACAGAACCTAAGTCTGATTCTCTTAGCTCCAAAAAGAGCTCAGTGACAATGAGGTTCATCTGCTACTGCTGTCAGAAGCCAGAACAGCATAAAAGGGACTGCATTAAGAGGCCCACAAGCCATGCCCTGACTGCCAAGGGACTCGCTAGAAGTGAGACTTCACTCTGAGGTGGAGGCTCCAGAGCTCAGACTCATCCAGCTTCCTGGATGGTCCACTAGGACTAAAGGGCCCTGGGCCTGCCTCTTCCCCTGGACAGACAGTCTCTACCTGTCATCTCATCAGAGGAGCCCTGAGTAATCATGACCAAAGGAAGAAAAACCCAGCCTATTGCTGGACATCTTTGTCCTTCTCCAGCCTTGACCTTCCTTCCAGTCATTATATCTCAATAAAAACAGATTTAAACGATGTGTTGCTTTAGCTGTAACTGAGACAGATACCACAATATATTCAGGTTGCTTATTAATCAAGATGCTACTGAGCCTGACATTTTACAAATGTAATACATTGTTGTTCATGTACAAGATTTAAAAAGTAATCTGATTAAATGCTATTTATTTCATGATAAATACATAAGTTAATCTGGTTGATTTCTGATGTAACTCAGGTATGTCATACTCATAGTTAATACAGGTGTGATGTCTCTTAACTAAAGCTAGAGAGATTTATAACAAACTGTCAGACCCCATGAATAAAGAGGTCTAAGAGCTAGTAAGTTACTATTGCTAGGTCTCAAAAAAGTTTATAAATGTACTTGTCAGCTCAAATGTTCATGCTTTAATTATGTGATCTAATTTCTCAGAAAATTTGTTCTTTCCTAGAAGATACCAAAACCCAGGTAATTATGCAGGTAAAATCTATAAGAAATATGCTAGATTAAGATTCCTTTAACCGACAACCACCAGATTTTTTATATATGTTGTTCAGTGAACCTCAGTATCTAAAATGAGGTACAGAAATAAAAAGGATTTACAAAAATAAATTTGTCTAAGTTAACAAAAATTGCTCGGAAGGTGTCTGAGTAAAAAGGATGCAGAATAAAATCATAGATGAAAAATAAAAATGGCGATACTAACAGCCTACAAAAACAAAGGCCAGTCCAAAAATGGGAAAAAAGTTATGCTTCTCTAGATCCAGACAGAGAGAAGGGACATTTGAAGCAAAAAAAATGTCCAAAACTGCTAGAAAAAAAAAAGTTTATGATGGAGTCAGGAAATTTCAGACTGAGGTGGTGATGTCTCTTCTCTCTCAGCCTGAGGAAACTCATGTTGACTGCCAGTATAAGGAGAAAGCCTGTAAAATTTTCAATAGATGCTTAGATCTGTTGGTAGTTACACAGCCAGTGGTCCCACTTGCCAACTGTAGAGTACTTGGTGTTTTCCCCATTTCTGGCAATTTCATGTGCCCCAATAATAATAAAAAGTGCCAGTTTGTTTTAAACTATACAAAATGGCCATAAAAGATTAAAAAAAAAAAAAAAAAAAAAAGGATTAAACCCCACACTTAAGAGATACCTAACTTGTCTTTTTCATAGTCATCCTGTTGATATTTTCATTTGATCCATACATACTTAATTGTTTCTTTGCCTTTGTCTTCTCTAGATTCAAAGCTGTAATGAAAATGCCTGGCATCTACTGAGGGCCTTTAGATAAAACTTCTAAAGTGTACATCTGACTGTGGATCAACAACCACGACCCCGTTCAGCTTGAAGAAGCCAGAGCTGTGTTCACCCATGTTCCCTAATGGCAGTTAGGGTTACTTCTTCAGAGGGGGGAATGTTGTAGGCAGTGGAGATAGATAAAAATATTTTTAGGCAGTCAGGCAGGGCAAGGCCCTCAAAGAGATAATACAGGAAACAAGATGTCCTCAACTCTGAGAGGGACAGAGGCTCCTGCTGTGAACTAGGCTTAAAGGCCAAACAAATGCTGAAATAGTAGCACCTAGGACTGATATTCTAAATAGGTAGTGATCACCTGAAAAAACCCAAGTGAGTCACTAGCCCAACCCCCAAGGGGAAGAGACCTGTCCTGAGAGGTAGAGACCTTGTCCCATATTCATGCCCGCTTACTATGTGACTCACTTCCCCATTTGGTCCTGGGCCTAATCAACTTTACTTGAGCAACGGTGCTTGTCATCCCATTGGTTGACCATAGTTTTGTCCCACCCCACATCCACCTAAGTGAGACCCCTTCTTCTCTACCTTAGTCCCACATAGTTTTGCCCTATAAAAGTCCTTAAAAGAGACAGCTTCCTGGGCATCCCCCTTCTGTCCCTCTCTGACAGAAGCTTTCCTTTCCAATAAAAGTTTTATCTTTAAAAAAAAAAAAAAAAAAAACCTGTTCATTTTTTACTGCAAAATGTTCATCTGCCCTGATGACAGTCAAATTCTTTCTTTAGCTAATTCTGTTGGACCCACTACTTAATTAGCTGCTCTATGGTGATTCATACACATTATATAATTATCTCTCCACCTCCTAAAAAATTAAGGACTACACACTTGCAATAAATGTTATAATAGAGCAAGATACTATTTCATAAATGTTTTTATTCAGATGAACTCATCTTGATTTTATGATGCTAGAAAATACACTTACATTTTCTGTCTAGTTACTAAGGTTGTTGTAGTATAAACTCAATTGATTATCAGAACAACCTTATGAAGTAGGTGCTATTAACCACATATTTTAGATCAGCAAATTGAAGTCTAGAGAAGTAATTTCCTAGAAGATAATACAGAAGAGTGAAAATACTCTTCACACTATCTGGACACAGAGCCTAATTTTTAGGACCACACTACAGTATTTCCCTGATGGAAGAACTGTAGCACAGTGAATTAAAAGCCACAAGCTCCAGAATCAACTCAGCCAGGTTTCGTCCTCTCTATGCTACAATGTAACTTTACACAGTTTTCTAAAAATCTTTTTAAGCCTCAATTTTCTTTTCTGAAAGTGGAATTAATAGTATCTGCCAGGACAGGCCAAATAGCTCAATAGTTAAAGTGACTGCAAGCAGGCTCAGGGGCCAGGAGTTCGATCCTCAGGCCTGCCTTGATGACCCCACCTCTGCCTCAGGAGCCTACTGAAACAGCAATTGAGACTGGGTGTGGTGGTATGTGCCTGTAACCCCAGCTCTTGGGAGGCTATAAAAAGGTGGATCACTATGAGTCCAATCTAGCAGTGAGACCCTGAACACCCTGTAGACCCTTTCCCTAAAACAAAAATAAATAAATAAATAAATAAAATAAAAAAATCTGCCAATCACAGGAACAACCCTCATACCCAGGAAACATAGATAAGCTTTGTGAGCCTGGAAGGGGTGAGACTCTGTTCAGCCTCCCACTGCCATCATAGGAGCAACTCTGAGCCCTAGGGATACTAGGAAGCTTTGAAAATGACAAAATAAAGAAGCATGATTCAATCTCAGACCTCCACACCAACCATAACAAGTCCAGGAAACATCAACATAGAAGAAATGGAAGCAACACACCTGAAATTTCTGAAATGATAGCAACTGATATAAAGAAACAACTCCATTGGGCTAGAGAAGAAATCAAATCAGAAATAATCCCTCTGATTAAAAAAAAATGACAAAAATCATGAAAGAATTGTTCAGTATATTTGAAGAAAACATAGATAAACAAAGAGAAGAATACAGAAAAATGAAAGAAACCTTAAATAAGCAATACAATGAAGTATTGCTCAGCTATAAAAAAGATAAACTCCAGACTTTTTATAGGTAAATGGATGCAATTACAGACCATACTCATGAGATCCACATGTGTAAACATAGTATTGACTCCCTGGTGTAAGAACCTGAATGTAATGGTTGATTGATTGTGTCAATTTGAGAAGATAAAAGCTTGACTAAATCAGCTCAGCAATTCCACACCCTGCGATGTGGAGGCCACACTCTAGGGTGAGTTCATTACTTAAGAAGAATGAAGAAAAATGGAGGGTTTCATTCTTTCTTGAAGAAGCTCCAAGCCTCGCTATCAGCTTGGACAGCATCTTCTGGCTCTAGTGCAGACCCTTGGGTGCTGCTTCGGGTTCTTCTGCCTTCTGTCATAGATCCATTGGCATCCTGGTAGGCACTTGCACAGAACACTGCAGTGAGCTCCAGGCCTTGGACTGAATCCTTCAGTTTCCAGTGCGCACGCTTCTTCATCTGACTCTGTGGCTGACCATCATAAGCCAATCTTGGAATTTCTGATATATTTGTACATCTTGTGTTATATCTGCACCTCTAGTAAAACACTGACTGACACTGAAAGAGTAAATAGCTGTTAGAAAAAAAAAGATTACCTATGAAGAAAAACCCATCAGAATCACAGCAGTTTTCTCAAAACAAACCATCAAATCAAGAACTTGGAATGAAGTATTTCATACCCTGAAAGAAAACAATGCCCAATTCAGACTCATGTATCTTGCAACTATCTTTCAAAATTAATGGAGAAGTAATATTCTCCCATAACAAACAAACAAAAAAAATATTGAGGAAATTCATGATTTCCCTACAGTGAGTACTGAAAGATATTCTAAACAGAGATTAAAATAACCATAATTCCATGAACAATAGTAAAAAAGAACCACCAAGCAGGGCAAGCAATTAGACAAAGGGAAAGAGTGGGGAAACAACAATGGGACCATAACATGGCAAAGATCAGCCAATGCATATCAGTAATAACCATTAATGTAAATTGCCTCAATTTACCAATCAAAAAATAATAATAATAGTAATAACAGACTGTCACAGTGGACCACAAACAAAATCCATTAACACTCTGTATACAAGAAACACATTTAGTGCAAAAAGAAATTCATGTATTTAAAAGTCAAAGGATGGAAACCAATACTACATGCAACAAGAACCAAGAAAATGGAGGGGTGGCTATTCTAGTTGCAGACAATAAGAACTTAAAAACAAAAATTATCAAAAGAGATTAAAAAGTGCCAGCCAAATAGCTCATCAGATTAAAGTGCCTGCAAGCAGGTTCAGGGGCTGGGAATTTGATCCCGCGCCTGCCATGCTGGCCTGGCCCCTGGGGTGAACTGAGAAGGCCATTGAGACTGTGCTTGGTGGCACACGCCTGTAATACCAGCACTTGAGAAGCTGTAAACAGGAAAATCACTGTGAGTCCAATCCAGTAGTGAGACTCTGAACCCCCTGTAGACCCTTCCCTAAAATAAAGAAAATAAAAAAGAGATTAAAAACGTCATTCATACTTGCTAGAGGAAAACAGCAAGAGGAAGATATAACAATCATATATATATATATATTTGCAACAAATGTAGGAGCACCAAACCATATAAGACAAATTTTAATAGACATGAAAAACCAAATAAAAAATAAAACAATTGTCACAGAGGAACTTAAAACCCCATGAAAAAGTAAGAAAGGAAGACAAAAAAATCATCAAAAAAATAACATAACTCAACCAAACTTGTGAACAAATGGACTTAGTATAACCTTACAGAGTGTTTCACCAATAACATCAGAAAACACATTCTTCTCAACTGTACATGAGATGTTCAGAACATATGCTAGCCCATATAACATGCTGAAGAAAATGCAAAGGAATTGAAATTACCCCATGCATACTATAAGACTATAGTGCAATGAAATTAGAAATGATTGACAACAGAAACTGAAAAACTCCATAAACACATGGAAACTAAATAATACCCTCCTAAACAGCCAATGGGGCTCAGATGAAATTAAAGAATAAAATAAACAATATTTACAGTCAAACTAACATGCATATATAACTTACCAGAACCTGTTGGATGCAATGAAAAGTTTTAATAGGAAAATGTACAGTGGTGACTTCAAAGATCAGGAAAGCGGAACATGCACAAATAAATAACCTTATGCTATATCTCAAGCACTGTACAAAGAATAGCAAGTCAAGACCAAAGCTCAAAGAAGGGAAACAATTATAAAGATCAGAGCAAAAATTAATGCAATGGAGGCTAAGCAAACAAGACAGTTAATGAATTGATGAGTTTATTATCTGAAAGAATAAATAAGATTGATAAATTCCTAGCCAACCTTATCAAAAAAAGGAAAGGAAAACTCAAAAACGTGCAATAAGAATGAAACGGGTGAAGTCACTACAGATCCTCTAGAAATTCAAAAAATCATGAATACTTCAAAATTCTTTACTTTTATAGGCTGGAAAACAGAAAAATAGAAAAATTATTAAATACATATGAATTGTCAAAGCTGAATCAAGAAGATATAAAAATTCTCAATAAACCAATACCATTATTTTGCCATACCAGGAATTAAACCCAGGACCCTGTGCTTGCCAGGCAAACACTTACTCTACTGAGCTATTTCCCAACCCTTAAACCAACACCATTGAATAAATTGAAAACATAATAAAAAAGAAAACTTACCGACAAAGAAAAGGTCAGGTCCTGATGAATTCTATAAAATTCACAGCTGAATTCTATAAAAATTTAGGAAAGACTTAATGCTAATTCTTCTCAAACTCTTCAATGATAGAAAGGATAACAACTGTCCTTAACTTATTTCTGGAGGCAAGCATTACCCTGACACCAAGAGATAATCCCAACCATAAAAGACAACTACAGGCCAATCTCCCTAATGAATATAGGTGCAATAATTCTCAATAAAATACTAAACAATAGAGTACAGCAAATCATCAAGAAGATTACACACCATGACTAAGTGGTATTCATCCCATGAATGCAGGAATGATTGAATATATGCAAATAAATAAATGTAATACATCATACCAACAAAACCAAAGGCAAGAACTATATGATCATCTCAATAGATGCAGAAAAAGCTTCTGATAAAGTACAACACTCATTCTTGGTAAAAACCTTATAGAATATTGTGTTTTATCTTACTATGATAAAGCCACCGGTAATAAATCAATAACCAATATCATAATAAATGGACAAAAATGGAAACCCTTCACTTTAAAATCAAGAGCAACACAATGATATCCATTATCACCACTCTTATTCAAAACAGTTCTGGAAACATTGGCCAGAGCAATTAGACAAGACAGAAATAAAGGAATAAGGATAGAAAAGGGGAAAAGTGAAATTACTGTTGTTCACAAATGCCATGATATTCACAAAGAAAACTAAAAATTCCACCGAAAGAACTCAAGAATTAATAAACAAATTCAGTAGCATAGATGAATACAAGGTCAACTGTAAAAAAATGAATTGCATTCTTATACAAAAATACCAAACAGAAAGAGAAATGAGGGAAATCACACCTTTCACAATAGCAATGAAAACCTAGAATATTTATGAATCAATTTAATGAAAGAAATAAAAGATCTATACAGTGAAAACTATAGTAATCTAAATAAAGAGACTGAATAGGATTTCAGAAAATTTAAAGATATTCCTTGCTCTCAGACAGGAACAACCAAAATTGTGAAAATGGCAATTCTCCCAAAATTGTTACTCCCAGATTCCATGCAATTAGAGGTAAAATACCATTAGTATACCACACAGATCTGTAGAGAACATTCCTAAATTCATTAGAAACCAGAAGACACCCAGAATAGCAAAACAAATGCTGAGCAAAAAAGGCAAGGCAGGGGCCAGGCTGATAGCTCAGCAAACTACAGTGTCTGCTTCGGCAGAGCACAGAGGCAGGGGTTACATTCCTCATGTGCCATGCCAGCCCCACCCACAGGATGTGCTGAGATGGCAACTAAGACTTGGTATGGTGGCACATGCCTATATCTCCCAGCATATGGGAGACTGAAAACAGGAGAATCACTATGAGTCTGATCTATGTTGTTAAGTTCTTATCTTCTCAAACTAACACAATCAAGCAACCATTACATTCAGGTTCTTACACCAGAGAGTACTATCTTCATACATGTGAGTCTCATGAGCATGGTCAGTAATTGCATCCATTTACCTACAAAATAAGTTTACAACAAATATTGGAGAGGTTGTGGGGAAAAGGGAACACTTCTCCACTGCTGGTGGGAATGGAGACTGGTACAACCATTGTGGAGATCAGGGTGGAGACTCCTCAAAAGAGTAGGACTGGAAATCCCATTCAAGCCAGCTATCCCCCTACTGGGAATTTTCCACTAGGAACTGAAAACGTTATATCATAGTGATATATGTGTACCTATGTTTATAGCAGCACAATTTGTGATAGCAAAATCTTGGAAACAACCAAGATGTCCATCACATGAGGAATGCTTGGAAAAGATGTCATATTTCTATATAATAGAGTATTACTGAATATAAATATAATATAAAGAATGATAAACTTGAAGCATGTATATTGAAGTGGATGACACTTGAACATATACTCATAAGTGAAATGAACCAGAAAAAATGTGCAAATGTCATATAGTCTCCCTAGTATAAGAAGTGAGAAGAATACAAATAGAAATGTACAACAACTAAAAACAGTTGAGTCAGATAAGGCAAAGTGAATGGCATATGCTGCAGGGTACTAATCAGCTCCTTTTCTGGATGGTTAACAACCTAAGTTCACTGATCAAAATTGGAGAAATAGAAGAGCTGCAAGGCCAGCCAACATTTTGGCCCTACCCTTTCAAGGTCAGCGAAGACTCAGGACATAGGTGAACCTGTACTGTAACATCATGAAACTCAGTTGTGCCCCAAATTTTCTGAACAAGGAGATTATGGAGCCACAGAACAAGGAGATCAATGATCTATAGTGTGCCTGGGGAGAGTCACATGGAGAGAAAACTTTCTCTCAGGCTCTCACAGAGAACAAACTGGTCAAGCATTGGCTGTGACTCATCCACATGGATGACACAGACAAAGGATCTACAGAGTAAGGTATAAGATTACAAGATAAATCCTGAGGGGACTTCACTGACCTCATCAGCAACAAAAGCTACATGTTTTGGTATATAGGTCTTGCTCTATCTCAGTCTTAACCATCCAGCAGAAAAGTACAAAAATGAGGTATACAATGTGGGGCCATAATAATAAGTTGAGCTGTAAATGGCTACAATTAACAACTTCTTCAGATAACTCACTATTATGTGGAATGCTGGACTGTCTTGGAATGTGTCACCAAGTTCAGGAATCTAAATTGGTCTAATGACAATGGAGTGCCCATCTTTGACACTAAGTTCCATCAGGTCTAGACAAAAAAGGGGTATAGAAAGGAAGAATCATGATGTGTGTGTATAAATAGTACAGTTAGGATAAATATGCCGTGCTTCTGCATAATTCTATGAGAAGCAAGATTTGCACTAATAGTGGTTGGACAAGATATTATATGGGCTTCTAGTACTATGGACAACCACTAGGAAAATAACAAGGTAGAAAGTATTAATTATTGAATCTGTGACATAATTCAGGTATAAAAAAATAAGATAAGTACATAGCTACACTCTCATACTGATAAGAGACATCTGCTATAATAATGTCTGTAAGTATAATATCATGTATGCACCTTGTACAATACCAAAACATTATGAAAGCAGTTTGCAATGTATTAATTTATCAAATCTGTCCTGTTAATGTGTCTTGAAACTGTCTTATTGCTATTTGTACTTCAATAAAATAAAATAAAATAAGTTTAAAAAATCTGCCATGGCTATTGTGAAAATGGAAAAAGATACAATAGGTAATATTGTAAAACATCTTAGTTATCATATTCCTGATTTTACAAGTAGAGGAAACAACGCAATTAAGTGGCTTAATCAAAACTAATAGGTATTTGTAGAAAAGTCAAGAAATATTTTTGTTTGTGGAATTCCTAACATTCTGCCAGTTTAAGATCATTGAAACTGTGAGCTCACTTGGGTCAACCTAACAGGGCTTCCATTCCCAGTCATGTGCTCTATTAATGAATCATTTATCAGTTCTTAAGAGTCATAGTGTTGGCAACTTTTAATATTTTTTCCTGGAAGTTTCCTCTCTTATAAATCCATAACTGTCAGGGCCAGAAAGAAGAGAGAATTATAGGTATTTCTAAAGTTTGATATTACCATAGGTTTAACACATTGATTATCTTACAATTTCTGTGACACAGGATTCTAGACATATCTTTCTGGAGGTATCTGGTTATGATTTCACAAGGATGCAATTAAGTGTCACCTGGGGCTGACACCTTACCTCAGTTTCAGTTGAGAAAGATCTGCTTCCAACCTCACACAGGCTGTAGGCAGAAGACAGTTCTTTGTGTTTGTAGGACTGACAGCTTCAGTTTCCTTCTGATTGTCTCATGGGGGCTGCTCACCTTGAGGTGATTAAAGGTCCTGCAACATGCGTTTTCCCAACCTAGCTTTTCAAAGCCAGCAAGGGAAAGGGACAAACAGGTTCTGAACTTTTCTACTTAATCCCATAATCACTCATGCAATCATGCACACCCCATAGCCTCAACCACATGCTATTAGTTAAAGGCAAATCGCAGGCCCCATCCACATTCAGGGAGAGGGGATTACACAGAGATATCATGATTTTAGGAACCCTGGAAATGGGGGTCTAGCACATTAGGGAACATGGTTGATATCCAGGGTGGAGTGGGGGGAGATAGTGATTGATAGACTTTTTTTCAGGCACCAGTTCACTAGAGAAACAGACAGAAGGAAAAAAAGGAAAGGGGCTTTATTTTCTTTCAGGACATGGAGAAAATCTGGGGAAGATAAGAAATTCTCTGGACTGGAATAAAATGAAGCTGAGGTTTTTATGTCCTTTTGCCAGGCGTGGAGTTTGAAGGAGATGCTTAGCCATACCCAAAGAGCTGATTGGGATCTTCCCTGAGGTGGCAGGAAAGCTAAAAGAAAAGTGTACCCTGAGCAGAGGTGGAGAAAAGGGGGGCGTGGTCTTGGGGAAGATAAGGATGTTTTAAGGACTTCAGCCATTTCAGATGACCTCCATAATGATTCAGTAATTCATACTTGGGCCAGAACCTATCAGTGATGAGTTGTGATTGTAGCAATAAGCAGGCCTTCTTTAAAACAAAACAAAGTCAGCCTCCAATTTACTATATTTTGTCATTGGCCTGGCAAGACTGGTAGATGAAATAACAGACTCAAGCTAAGTGTTTGGAAGTTTGAAAGCTCTACACATAAGACTTGTATGCTTTGTGTGCATTACAATTCAATAAAATACTTGTAGGGTTGTACTATTTCTTACAATTTATCCTGAGGTAGCCCTAATTTATTTAATCCTATGAATTGTTTCCTGATGGTATAGCCTAACTTTCAGCACTATTAGAAGGCTGCTTATTTTTCTTGTTTTAAATAACAAAAGAAACTCTAGTTTATTCTCATTCAACCAAAACAAAACAAAAATCTCAATTTGTAACATACTGCTACTCCCTGAAGAGATTGGAAAAGTCACGCATAGTTGTTCCATTTTAATGCTTGATCTTCTAAATAAGCTGACAAAGAAATGACATATTTCAGTTGAATTTATCAAATGTTTATTATTTTTTGCTGCCAGTGATTTGGGGTAATTATGGCTCTATAATTCTATAAACACGTTCTGACGTAAACAACTGTGAAAATTGCATTTCTGAATGCTCCAACTGTGCCACAACATAATCAGAAGCAGTAATTTATTACTCAGACTAATAATTAGAAGTAATTAACTACTAGAAGCAATTAGCAATCGTAATTTATTTCTTAACATAATGTAATGAGCTGCTTTTTCAATGCATGTTTGAATATTTAGCAACTAGTAATTACTTTTACAGGAAAGAAAGAAATGTGCTGTTTAGTTAACAATCTTAGCTGCCTGGCAGGGAAGTCCGGCTGGCCCATTAACACAGGGATTTGACAAGTCGCTGGGTAGAATGCTATTGAAATAGGTTACAGGCATAATCCAAAAAAAATTCTCGGAATTTCATATTTGTTTAATTACTGACCATAAAATATCTACAATTATGTCACCTATTCTAGGCACTGGTGACATAAAAGCAATCAACACAGTCCCTCCCTGAAAGGAAGTCACACCTTGGAGGAAGAGACAGAGGAGTGTTTAAGGGCCATGATGGAAAAGTTAAGGAGTCAAGAGAATGTAGCATAGAGCAAAGAAGTTTTGTTTGGTTTTAATACTATATTCTCTGTCCTGTAAATCAAGGAAATAATTGGGTGGTAGAGGGGAAAGAATCTCTTGGCACTGGCAAATGCAGATGAAAACCCTTAGGTTGAGCATGAGCTAGGAACTTCCAGTGAGCTAAGGAAAGAGCTGGAGGCAGAGAACAAAAGAAAAAAGTTCTGCCAAGGTGGACTCTGCCTATGTGGCTGGAGTGGCTGTGCTGTGGACTGCAGTCTTCACCCTAAAAACAATGCACGATTATTGAGAGATTCATTACTAGTGGATGACACAAGATCGATCTTTTTAAACAATTGCTCTGGAATCTGTTTGAAGGTAAAATGAAAGAAGGTGTGTGGGTGCAGGAAAGCAAATGAGCATGCTAATGAGCATCTCAGGTGAAATGTGTCACATTGATGCAGGAGGGAGAAATACAGTCTAACTCATGAATAAAACTGAAGCATAAAATTGAGAGGACTTGATAGACTGAGTCAAATGATGACAGTAGGAGAGAGAAACTGACTGGTCCAACTGAATAGGTGTAAAATCATAAACTAATCCAAGAAATACAAGATTAAGGTCAAATTGTAGATTTGATTGTTGTGTTTTAGGAAACCCTGAGTTACAGGTCCCATGAGTCCCAAACACAGTGACTGCATAGGCAGAAATACATGTCTATTTGGAGTTTGGACAACAGAATTTAGCCAAAGTGTCATTAACCTGAAGAAGAAAATCTGTCTGAAAGAAGATTAAGAATCAGGAGAAAATTCTGTCTAGACCTGAGCTTGGAAAAACTCCCACAGCAGAGCACTATGCATTCCTCCCCAAAGCTCCACAGCTTTTCACAGAATTCCTGTTTGACTCATATGCTGAGAATTTCTCTTCTCCAGGACCTTCATAATATCCCTCTTCCAATGAGATTTTCAAAAGTGGCAGCTCTTTTTGCCACTGCTACTGGTGCCCAGTTCCTTAATTAGAACACAACACTTTTCTTCCTAGAGCGGCCTCCCATTCGCAAAGCTGCAGACTCCTGGAGCAACCTCAGTCTTTACTGTGTTTGTTTATCCATGCTGACTATGATGCACAAAGCTTCCCTTTGCAGCTCAGGGTACATGTCCTCATTGAGAGGATTTCACCATAGGCTCTCTACTCAAGACTTAGGCATGATCCTCACGGCAGATTTGGGGAATGGATGCCAAGCTGGTAGTTCCAATGTTTGTCCTCTCATTTATTATAAGGTGGTCTACTCATAGCACTTGTGCACACTGGGACCTGGGGTGGGGCTATAGGCATGCTAGCAGTGCATTATCTGATACCAATTTATAGCCCAAGTGTGTTGCAACTATATTGCCCTTCACAGAAAGGCCATTAACAATATTCTGGTCAGTATTTCCTTCAATGTTTGCAGTTTATGAAGTCAACATACCTTATCTTATTCAATTTTCATTACAATCCAATAAGATATGTGTCATAACAGAGATGCATAACCTAAAAGGCTCTGACAGGTTACTGTAATTTCTAGGCTGGGTGGTAGAACATTAATTGAAAATCATTATCTTGTAGCTAAATTTTGGACAGTTACTACAAAAACCTCAGGACTGTTCAAGCTAAAAGGTTCGTAAAAAGATTTTATAAGTTTATGTCACTACAGAATGTGAAGTCTGATAGGATTGTGCAAAGAAAAATGTATCTAAGAAAAAAGTTTTCAATAAATATATTGGGATGGTCTACATTTTTATAGTAGAGGAATGAAGGTCTGGTGATATTCAGAGCCACTGACAACATAGAATCAACCCATAGTTCTGGGGCTACCATGGAAATTTTCCATTTTCCACACTGAAAGAAAAATAAAGAGTCAAGGTCTGTTAAAGTCAAGGGTCAGAGAATAGAAATGAATTGAAGCTATGTAAAAGTCTGTGGAGGTTTTAATGTACTTTGGGGGGTAATTGGTAAACAAACAAGCAAAATTACAGAAAATTTAAGAATTTAGCATAGATTTCATGGGCTAGAACTAAGAAACTGAACATTTCTATTACTCGTCTCTCTGAGGTCATTTAATCTAATTTCTGCTTCTCTGTGGCATCAGTGTATCTCTCTTTGCTATCTCCGTAGGTCAGGACACAACCAAACACCCAGGGCTCAGATTTACATGACTCCCAGATAGCAAATTTCACATATTTTCTCTCTGTATGTATATAATTGTTCACCTTGAATCACCTGCCTTTCCCTGATTCATTCATCAATGGCCAGGTTATGACACACAGAGGGTGACCATTTCTCTGGCAGGGGAAGGAGAAGCATGAGCAGATCAAACAGGAGAGGAAGTTGATGTGGCACTTCACCACACCATTCAACTGTACAAGTGGCACATCAGACTAGTCACTCAGTTTTCTCCTCCCCTCCCACCTTAATTCTCTTTTTCCTAAAATATCAGGGAATGAAAGAATTAGAGGTATCCCTAGAGCATGATTTGGAATTGGCCTGAACAGTTCCTAAATGAAGGAAAAATAAGCAATATATGTTCCCCCAACACTTAAACACACACACACACACACACACACACACACATGCACCATATAACATAGTTATTTAGCATGTCAACCACCCATTTACTCTCTTCAAATATTGACTGAATGACAAATTAATTAATTAATTAATTAGTTAATTAATTAATGGAATGAATGTGTATATTTATGTGAATGTATATTTGTAATGTTGAAGTTGCATGTTTGCAATATTACTATAATCAGGAGTACTATAAAAATTGAAAGAAATGTTTTTCTTGTCTGTGATTAGCTTTCCTAGCCTTAGACTACTACCATAAACTGGGTAGCTTATAAATAAGATTAATTTATTAATTTATTTATAGGAAGCTCGAGATGGAGACATTAGCAGATTCAAATCCTGGTGAAGGCCTGTTTTCTAGCTTGTAGACGCTTCCTCACTATGCCTCTTCCTAGTGGGAGATGGTAGCTTGCTCTCTGTGGCCTATTGTAATAGGAAGCTAATTTTGTCCACTGGGCATCTGCCCTCATAACCTCATCACCTTCTAAAAAGTCCTTCATAATACCATCCAATGGGAGTTAGGGTTCCAACATATCATTCCATGCGGGGATACAAATACTCAGACATGACAGCTTCCGCTGGTGGTATGAAACAGCTATAGTTTAGAGGGAGAGGATATATGCATGAGACAGATGAGTAGAAATTTGTACAATGGTTGTTTATCTAGAGAAGGATGAAAATGACAGTGAAAACCTTATATAAATTGTATAAGGATTAAGAAAATTAATATATGAAAAGAGTTTAGAAGAGTATCTGGAAGAGTGCCATATATGAGTCAGTCATAATCAGACTATGCAAGTGAGTTTCCATAAATTCATCATAATTTGACAAATATTTATTGATGTATATAACAAATATACATACACATTCAAATGTTGGATATACATATATATCACATATAAATATAGATAGAAGCATGTTTATGGAGGATCAGATGAAGCAGACAAGTGCTTAAACAATTAACCCAAGTAGTCATTTTACTAAGTGCTACAGAAAATTATCTGAAAGTAGGTGAAAACTAAGTGGTTAATTCTGCCTGGGAATTTCTCATAGGTTCCTCAGAAATTCTAATATTAGGACAGTTGTCACTTTATACAAGAACTGAAGTCAGACTTGAACTCCTGAGAGCCTATGAATCTTACAAACCAGGTTTTCTGGGCAAATTAAGATTGGCAAAAGTGGTGGTTGAAGGTGATTTGGAACCAGATACTGACCCTTCAAAGTCATAAGGTCAAGTTGGATTTGGTCCAGTGAAAATAGTATTTCCTGAGGCCGGGGAGATGGCTCAGTGGAATAAGCACTTCGCTGGCAAGCACAAGGGCCTGAGTTCAATCCCCAGTTCCACAGAAAAAGAAAAAAATCTCTTTCAGTCAACATACAAGGCAGAGCACATTTCCATTAAAACCAGCTACACAAATAGCCAGGTAATGAAATCAGTGAACATCATTTCTTGGCCAAGAGCTTTTTTCTAATCCTCCCTGACAATCTCCTAAAGTCTCCCTCATTCAGCAAATGCTAATTGCATTCATTAACTATCAAGAGACACACTGCTTTGGGATGTGATGTCCATGTGAAGTCTTTCTCTCTTCCTCAGAATTATTGTCCTGTGTCTCACTAAATTTAGCTTTCTGTTTGCAGCCATGGACCCCAGTAGAAGGATCTTACTTAGATTATGCTCACGTGGTAGGCCTGCTGGTGTGAAGTTTGTGTAAATCAAGCACATTTTCCCATTGATTCTCAAGGTTATTTCAGAGTTGCTATGTCCTCATTCAGAATTGATCTACCAAAAGCATTCACCCTGGGCATCTTGTTTCAGTCTTTAAAGCTTTGTCACTTTTGAAAAAAAAAATCACAGTGTGTTTAAGAACTACACATTTTAAAATATATCCATCCTATTTAATAGATTCAGAGCAGAAAATGAGTTGGCCTGAGGGCCCGAAAAAATTGCAAAAGTTGTTACAAGACTTGACTCAAAAATGAAAACATGTAATGAAAACAGCAGGGCTTTTGAAGCCAATACATCAGCTCTGCCAGTTACCACCTGTGTGGCCCTGGACACAGGGTTTAACAAATGCATGCCTGGAAGGGCTAAGCTGAAAGCTCAGTCAGATGGTGTTTGCAATGTACCTTGCTCACTAGGGTTCCTCTTTATCCTAATCCTACTAATAAAATATTGAGTAGAGACCAAAGACCTAGAGAATGGAAAAATGCCTATGGTGTAAACCAGACCAGCCATGGTGAGTTTCTATACACTAATCATTCAAAGACTCCACTCAATTCTTATTTAGGATGAATTCCAAGTCCAATATTGAATGATACAAAACATAGAATAATTGGACTTGGGTAGATAGCTGAGCAGTTCTAAGTATCCACTTGGCAAAAACAAGGACCTGCATTCTATCCCTTATATCACATGCTGGACCAGCCCAGAAACCCAGGGCGTGTCATGCCAGCCACTGAAACTAGACATGGTGATGCACACTTGTAATCCTAGCACTGGGGATGCTGAGACAAGAGGATCACTATTAGTCCTAGCTCAGTAACAAGACTCTGTACCAAATAAATAAGATTTAAAAAAAAAAAAAAATTAAAGACATATGGAAGCAAGAAGCAGCCAGCCAAATAGCTCAGCAGATTAAAGCTCCTGCAAGCAAGTGTAGGGGTTGGGAGTTCTATTCTTGGGCCTGCCATACCAGCCCTGCCCCTGAGGTGTGCTGAGCCATTGATTGACACTGGGGGTGGTGACACAGGTCTATAATCCAAGCTCTTGGAAGGCAGATCACTATGAGTGTAATCTAGTAGTGAAACCCTGAACACCCTGCAGACCCTCCCTTAAAATACAGAAATGAAATAAAATTTGGGGCTAGAGAGGTGGCTCAGTTGATTAAGCACTTCCCTAGCAAGCATGAGGACCTGAGTTCAATTCCTGGTTCTGCCAAAAAAAAAAAAAAACGCAAGAAGCAGATGTGAATTTTATCCTCAGGAAGCTGAAGACACAATAAGTCATAAATGAAAATATACAAAACATTAAGATATATGTCAGACCATGCTTTGGAGTCTAGAAGAGGTACCAATAATTATTTGGTGACTTTAGAAGACAGAAGATTGTATATAGTTACTATGCAAATGAGGAAGGAAAAGGGTTCTAATAAAATTACAGTTCAGCGAGCTGAAGCAACTGGTAAGAACAGGTCTGAGATGAGCTCCTGTTTCCTCAATTGACAAGACTCAGGACTGGAAAACAGTGGGCAAGCCAGTGACACAGTAGGACCGTGGCTAGTGGCTAGTGCACACAAGACGGATGGATGGGATTATCGGTGTGGAAAAGTCTGAAGCAGCGGTAGCTATGAGTCGACAGTGGTGAAACAGCTTTGTGCCTGGGGACAAATACATGCAGAACAGAGGTGTACAGGTAGGGCTATCTTTTGGTTTCTTTTCCCTATATTTTTCTCTCTTTTCTTTTTTTATCAGAGGAGAAATGAGGCCACAGAAAACTAAGGCCATCCTCCAAATCCAGAGAAAAAAATCAGACCCAAGCCCAGCACAAATCCCCGTGCAATCTAGGCTAGAGTCAACATTCTAGATCAGATGTGGACTCACCACAGAATTGTCACCACTGGAGGAATCTCACTGCTTTCGTTTTTCTCTGTCTCATGGGTTTTCCCTATGGTAATCTTCTGGGTAGAGTATGTTCTTTTTTATTTTTGTTTGTTTATTTGTATTTTTCCCTTTTCTTGTCTCATTTTCTCTCTGTTCTGTTGTGCCATTTTGTTTTTCTTTCTGTATCTTTGGTGTTTTTTCTGTGTGAGATTGTTTTTTGCTTACTGTTTTTCTCTTTTTTTCTTTTCCTTCTCTCTTCTACTTTCTTTTCCCTTTCTTTCATGATTTAGATTGCTGAACTTTCCCCTTTGTATTATACCACTGTACTTTTCCTCTCATCAACTATCTAATTTGATTTTATGAGACTTTCACATGAGAAACATTGCCTCTTCTCCTTTCTGATTCACTTCAGTACACTGAGGCTCTCTCTTCCAATCCTTCCCTTTTGTATCCTACAGTTACTCAAACCCTGGATGATCATAGTAAGTCCACAAGATTTAGTACTACTATATATAACCTCATCCACCTCTCTATTCTACCCCTCTTAAAGCTCCCTATAACAGGATGAAATCGCTCCAGTGAGTGCAAAAGCATTGTATACAAGTTTTTGGTATAAAATAGATTGTATTATATAACAATAGACATAAATACCCTATGGTTAAAGATATCAGGTTAGCAGGTTTGTAAGTAGTCAGGCTGTGCTTGAGTCTATTATTATTGCCAACTGTACTACTGTCACCAGTATACCACACCTGTTATAATCAGTTTTTTCTCCTCTGAGTACAACACTGAGATTGGATGGGGTCATAACCATCATAGTCCAGCACCAAAGAAAGAACCTTGAGTCAAAATGATAGCTACTCCACGTTCTTAATATATTAAGAAGGTATGTTCTTGGTATAGACATAAAGACCAAGAACATCTGTTTCCAGAAGATATCCTTGAACAGTAGATATTGCCTCATAATCCGTGATGCATAGGTGAAGCTCTCTACCATAAGAAATCTAAAACCATCAGTACAGAAAAAAAAAATTAAATAGAAAATAACAAGAGAAAGAAATAAAATGCAACTGGAAATGCCTAGCCCCACCCAGCACAAATCCAGAATACAAACAGGAAGAGGACATCAGAAGTCAACTCCTAGCACTTTCTGAAATGATTGCAGCAGATGTTAAAATACAAATGGAAAAAGCCAGAGGAAAAAAATAATAGGAAAGGTACAACAATAAATGATAATCAAAGTAAAAAAAATTAAAACACATACAGATTGAAAAATAGAGGAGTTTAGGAAAACAATGAATACTCAGCATAAATAAGAAATTAGTTAAAGTGACAGATCCAAACCCAGAAGATTGAAAACTCCATTCAAAGCCTATGAAAGAGATTGAAGGCAAGGATAGAATATCAGGTCTAGAGGATAGGAATGTGACTAATGACCAGGAGAAAAAAAAGGCATTTTAAAAATAAAAAGGGCCACAGAAAAAATCAACCCAGCAGTTAACAGATGAAGCAAAGAATAACAGTATAAAGTTGATTGGAGTCAGCGATAAGATGGCAACAATGCAATTGTCATTGAAAACCTCTTCACAGAAATAATGGCAGAAAACTTCTCTAACATGGATAAAGAACTTGACATACAAACAAAAGAAGCATGTAGGGCTCCAAATAGCGATGACCAAATAAATCTACAACAAGGCATATAATAATCAAGGTTCCATAAATTCAACATGAGAATCAAATATTAAAAGCAGCAAAATAAAAGACACAAATCACCTCTAAAGGAAAGCTGAATAGAATCACAGCAGATTTACCAACACAAACCTTCAAATCAAGGAGATCCTGGAGGTATTTCAAATCCCAAAAGAAAACAATCTTCAACCCAGGTTGTTGTGCCCCACAAAACTGTCTTTCAAATTCAGTGGAGAAATGCAATCCTTCCATTACAAGGAAAAACAGATTCATGACCAATAAATCAGCTCTACAGAATTCTGTGCAGGATATGTTAAGAAAGGATAACAAAAAGCATAAATACACAAGCACCAATAGAAAGAAACCACCAGCAAGACAAGCAATTAAACAAAGAAGAAAATACAGGGAACAAACAACAGGAAAATAACATGAAAAATAAAAGCCAATACATATCAGTTATAGCCGTCAACATAAATTGTCTCACTCACCAACCAAAAAACAAGATCTATCAATATGTTTCATTCATGAAACACATTTACCTAAAAATAAATTCAGATACTAAAAGTCAAAGGACAGAAAAAAAATTCTCCATGCCTCAGGAAAACAGAAAAAGAGCACAGGTAGCTATTCCGTTTGTATACAGTGTAAACTTCATGCCAAAACTGATCAAAAGTGACAAGAAATGCCACCACATATTTCTTAAATGAAAACTCCAAGAAAAAACCAAAACAGTTATAAATATAAATGCACCAAATACGAGTACACCCAACTACATAAAACTGATATGAATAACCAAATAAGCACTAACACAATTGTAGTGGATGACACTAAGAACCCAATTTCATAAATAGATACGTCAACTTGACAAAAATGTCAACAGAGAAACATCAGAATTAAACCAAACCTGTGATCAAATGGATTTGGTAGATATTTACAGAGTATTCCACACTAAAACATTAGCATACACATTCTTCTCAGCTGCATATGGGTCATTCTCCAAAGTAGACCACTTACATGTAAAGGAATTAAAATCATTCCTTGTATACTATCTGACCATAGAAAAATGAAACTGGGAATGAATGACAAAAAGAATCACAAGTTTTCACAAAAAAAAAAAAAAAAAAAAAAAAAAAAAAAAAAAAAAAAAAAAAAAAAAAAAAAAAAAAAAAAAAAAAAAAAAAAAAAAAAAAAAAAAAAAAAAAAA
>PVKA01012264.1:0-17425 GCA_004027165.1 Ctenomys sociabilis
CGGCTTTTTTTTTTTTTTAAAGGCAAGGTCTCACTACATAGTTTAGGCTGGTCTTGAACTCTCTACACCTCAGCCTAGCCTCAAAATAAAAGCAATCCTCCTGCCTCAGCCACCTAAATGCTGGTATTAGAGACATATGCCACCACCCCTGGTTTAGTTTGAGCAGGATTTAAATGCAATCTGGTGTATAAAAAAACATGTAGAGCATAGTTGGGTGGGGTTTGATCCCCAGCATACCCTGCCAGCCCCACAGGGGTGCACACTGAGATAGGGATTGAGACTAAGAGTGGGCTTGGTGATAAGCACCTATAATCCCAGCGCTTGGGAGGATGAAAACAAGAAGATCACTTTGAGTCCCATCTATGCAGTGAGACCCTGTAGACCCTGTCCTAAATACATTAACAACAGAAAAAAATTTGTGGATGCCCAACATGTTCAGTTCAATACTACTCCCTATTACCAACCAAATCCTACTGGCACCAGAATTTTTTTTTTTTAAATCTTTAGATAACACTTGGAGGGAAAACCCTTTTTCTGTGATGACTGAATTTCTCTTTGTAGAGAGAAACCATACAAGATAAATTTCCTAGGCCAATTGTGGTGTTGACTCATGCCTGTAATACCAGCACTTGGGAGGCTAAGGCAGAAAGATCACTGTTACAAAGTGAGCTCAAGGCCAGCCAGAACTCTACTGTAAGATACTGTCTCAAAAAGAAAAAAAGATAAGCATACTCATTTGGGATTCTGTTCCCATACTTCCACTCCCACCAGGAACTGAACCCAGAGCCTCAGCACTGAGCCAAATACCTACCACTTATTTAATTTTATTTTTATTTTGAAACAAGGTCTTGCTATGCCCAAGTTAGGCTCAAACTTATAATTCTCCTGCCACCAGCCTCCCCGAGTACTGAGATTAGACACATGCATGACTATTCCCAGCTCTCATTTGAAATTTTAATTGTCTAAATAATGAATAATAAACTTACTAAATCTGTAGTGATAGCTTGTATAAATTATAAGGATACTTTAAAATTACATAATATATAATCAAACTGTCATCAACAACCCCTCCAAATATGATTCTAACTTTTAAAAAGCAAATCAGCCGGGCGTGGTAGCACATGCCTATAATCCCAGCACTTGGGAGGCAGAGGCAGGAGGATTGTTGTGAGTTTGAGACCAGCTTGAGCTACAATGTGAGCTTAAGGCAGGCCTGAACTGCATAGTGAGACCCTGTCTCAAAAAAAGAAAAAAAAAAAAAAAAAAGCAAATCAAACTACTGATAATCCTATGAGAGAAATAGAACAAAATCATCTAGGTTTTATTTCCAACTCCTACCACTGATTGGCTGAGATTTGTATATTCTAAATATTCAAAAGGTTTAGAGAAAAAAAGAGTCAAAATAAAATAAAAAAATGACTTTATAAAAAAAAAAAGTATTCCTTGGCAAGCACAGCAAGGGCCTGAGTTCAATCCCTAGTTCCACAATAATAAAAATAAATAAATAAATAAATGTAAAATGACTTTAGATTTTAGGGACAAGGTGCAGTATAGACACTTACAGGGGAATGATTCATTTTAAATTGTGCTGTGAAAATCAGCTAATAGCACAGGCAACAAAACAGATTTAAGCACTGAAAATGTACACATAAGGACAAATTAAGACCATATAAACAGGCGCATTCTCTGATAATGAATATAAATAGAAAAATGAAACCTGAACATGTGTTCCCAATGTGGCAGCCACTAGCCATATGTGGCCAGTGGGCCCTGGGAATGTGCTGGAATACTAAGGAATTAAATTTTAAATTTTATTTAGTTAAAATTTAAATGTATACAACAACAGAGTATTATTCAGTGGTAAAATGAAATGAGTTGTAAGGCCATGAAAAAGGATCCTTAAATGCATATTTCTAAGTGAAAGAAGCCAGTCAGAAAAAGGGCTCCTTTAACAGTCTCAGTTTTGGGAGAGAGCCAAGCATAGAACCAATAACCAAGGTCTCTGGGATTCTCTCAAAAAGCCAGGCATAGTAGTCTAAGACTACAGTTCCAGCTACTTCAGTTCATGAGTTTGAGATCAGCCCAGACAACAAAATGAGTCCTCCCCGAAGATTTATTTAACAGGATTAAAAAGTGGCACCATCAGCCAGGTTAAGTTAAGTTGTCTAACTTAGTAGTCTGGCAAGCTCAAGGATCCAGGTTCAATCCCTGGTACCACATGCTGTGCCAGCCCTAGGCACTGAACCGACAACTCAAACTGGTTGGGTGGTGCATGCCTGTAATCCCAGCAATGGGGAGGCTGAAACAGGAGGATCATTGAGTCCATGCTGTGTAGTGAGACCATGTACAAAAAAAAAAAAAGTACCCCTTTCAACAAGGATTAAAACTCTAAATATTCTCAAAGATTAAATGAATAAAAGTCATAGTCATAGATATCAAAGAGTTACAATGTAATTCTAAAAATCATTTCCCAGTGAGACCTCAAGTAAGTCCTTTGGTTTTACTACTTTTCATTAGGCTTGGTGACACACATCTGTAATCCCAGCACTTGAGAGGCAGAGGCTGAAGGATCACTGGAAGTCTAATGAGGCCAGACTGGGCTATACAGTGAGTCCAGCCTGGACTACTCAGTGAGTCCATCCTGGACTACACAGTGAGTCCATCCTAGACTACATAGTGAGACCCTGCCTCAAAAATAAAAATAACAATGGTTTGATTTATATTTCTTCTGTACTTAAAGAAAAACTAAAAGACACAATTTCTACATAAATCAGCTGCTCATATTTGTATAAAATTAAATTTTAGTTAATTCTCACAACTGAACTTTAAAAACACAAATCAGTCAAAGAATTTGAGTAAATTTTGAATAAACTAAGACAAGTACTATAATCCTAGAACTTGGGAGGATGAGGCAGGAGAATGGCTGTTTGAGGCCAGGTTGGGCTACATACCAAGTCAAAAGTCAGCCTGACCTACATCGTAAGACTTTCTCTCAAAAGACAAAAACAAAACCCCCCAAACTAAAACTAAACACTGCTGCAACTCTCAACTTTTCTTTCACAAAGAGCGCTTGCAGCATGTTCATTGCACGGAGACAGGCAGTGCAAAGAGGTGGTCTTTTTCCTTCTTAATTACATCCCAAAGGTTTTTCCGTAGATTCAGTTGTACATAGTGTTCTTCCTCAATCTTGTCTCAAAAATAGCATTATGTAAATCCAGAAGTTAAAAAATAAAATGTATGCCAGGAATGTAGAAGAGGGGAATTTTTTAAAATTAGATAAAGGTCATAGTTATACACTATAAATGTACTAAATTCTACTACTGAACTGTTCACATTGTCATGTTTAATGGCAGCAGGATCACAAACTTAATGACTTAGCAAGACCTCTGTCTCAAACCAAAATGGCCTGGAGACACAGCTCCAGGCTGAAGGTCCTGGGTTATCCTAGCACTACTCCCATCCTCAGCGCCCTACACAAAATGGAACTCTTTATAGAGAAAAACAATGCCACCACATAGGGTAGTGGAAGAGCATTTGCCAAGTTTGTGTAGGCCCTAGATCTGATTTCCAGAATCAGGTCCCTGATAAAAAACAAACGAACAAACAAAAAAACCCTACATTTCTACCAGGTTCAAATGCTACTTAGGTCTCAGAGATTTTTAGACAAAATACATTATAAATTAAATTATTACCATATATGTACAATCATAATCAGTGAGAGATATAACAATATCTGAAAACATTGTTGATAAGTATCGAAAGAATACTGCTGACATACATGTGTAAATAACCTCAAAGAAAAATATAAGAGAGCCTTAAAACATTTACTCCTGTGACTGAAAGTAACTTAAAGTTGTAAACTGAATGTAAATTAAATTCAAATTTGGGGAAAATTATTTCCCCAAACTTCAATCCCATCAGGAAAACATGAAATAACTCACCTATTATACAAAAGCAAACAATTAGAAGAAAACAAGTACAAGTATGACCAATAGCAGAAATGTATGTCACCTAATTATGTTGAGTATGCAAGGCTATAGATTGGGACACTTGACAATGAAAATGTAAAGATACCTGAGGAAATCTAGAATTAAGAAAAATTCATTATACAAATGCCTGACACAATTTTTCTTATATCATAACCTTTGGGTCTAGCCTAAATCCAGTCTTCACTTCATGATTATGAAGAAGAAAAGGAGATCTTTCAGTGGACTGTAGACAACAGGCTGATTTTGAGATCTATGGCTGTTATGGTATAGGCTAGTGGTGATAAATATATGGCTTGCATGCCAACAGCAGGTTGTCTGTGTCACTGAAAGCTTTAAGCAGTTTTCCATGACTGGAATAGGCCAGCCTGGTGAGTCCAATCCTGAAGAATGCCTGACCCTAAGCATAGACAGGCCAAACCTAAGCCAGGTCAGAGTCCCTGCCAGGGAACATCTGATCTGAGGTGTTTACTAAACTGGGATCATTTTATCAGTTTACTCTTCACTCTGTCGAGGGTGCTACCCAATTTCAAGAGACATACGAGGGTGAAACTGATTAGACTCATCATACCTCCCATTGAACTTTAGTGCCTAACATGAAAAATACTAAACGATCTATGGCTTAAAGAAAACAATGATCAACAAGTTTCAGACATTATCTGACGCAACTTTAATACCATTGAAAGTTCTTAAAGTTATTTCTAAACATTCATCAATACTTCGAAGGTACAATTTAGTAATTTATATAAAAATTTTTTATTTTATGAAAAAAGGTAAAACAATACTTCATATCAAAATAATAGGAGAGGGGCAGGGATTTAGCTGAGTTGCACACAGCATCTGTCTGGCAAATGTGAGGTCCAGAGTTCAATTCCTGACACCTCCCCCGACAAAAATAGAATAACAATAGTTAATTTACATAATAAATTGAAGCCATAGAACAACTATAGTAATGCCACAAATCTATCCAATGTAAATGGTATGTATTTATTTCATGGTGCTCAGTTCTGCTAAAAACAAAACTAAGTGTTTCTTTTCTGATTCACATGAATACTTTCTTGGTCACGTAAGTGAATATTTGTCAGGGCACAAATAATAGAAAATTAGAGCTAATGCCAAAACAGTATTAGAGAACAGTTCACAGATAAAAAAAAAAATTGTTGACACAGAAGATGTTTTAAAGTTTAACAGTTTCATATATGGCAGCAGCAGTAAAGCATCTAATCTGTATTATAAGCACTAGTTTGAGTAAGCTCTTTTACTTATTAATACTATGATCTTTCTGCTATAGTACTTAGCTTCTCCTAGCCTGTTTTTTTTCCTACATATAAAGACAATACTATCAAGAATGAAGCATAATGAAGAGGATTAAATGAGATGTTTCTATTCACCCAACAAATATGCTGTATTCAATCCCTGGTTCTGCAAAAAAAAAAAAAAAAAAAAAAAAAAAAAAAGCTGTGAAACACTGCTTTTTTTGTAATTCCTTTTTTTGCCCAAAATTATTTTTTCCAAATCTTTCCAAATGGATTAAACACGGATTAACTTTTTCGTTTTAACTTTTTTTTTTTTTTTCCTCTATGTGGGGCAGGGTCTACAGTTTCACTACCTAGATTGGACTCATAATGATCCTCCTGTTTTCCAGACTCCCAAGTGCTGGGATTACACCATGCCCAGTCTCAATCACCCAGTCTCAAGTGCCATCTCAGTTTGCCCTGCGGGCGGGAACCTGCACAGCACCCCAGGATCAAACCCAGGCCTATGTGCTCTGCCTAAGCAGTTGCTTTAGTCCACTGAGCCATCTGGCTGGCCTTTGTTGTAACTTTTAATTTTTTTTTTTTTCCTTTGGCAGAATCAGGGATTGAACTCAGGCCCTTGCACTTACCAGGCAAGCGCTTATTCTACTGAGCTATCTCTATCTCCCTGGCTCCTCTAACTTTTAATGTTAACAAGAAAACACAAGTATAATTCTTAACATTATGGCAGCAAAACTTCTTAGGAAATGTTTAAATTATTACTTCAGAAAATCCAAATTGAGGGTAGGCTGGGGAGATAGCTCAATAGAATAAGCGCTTGCCTGGCAAGCAACAAGGTCCTGAGTTCAATCCCTGGTACCGGAGGAAAAAAAAGAAAAGAAAATCTTAATTGAAATGAGACTAAGCACGGATACTGAAAATATAACATTACATTGAAGAATCACATTTTTAAACAATTTTGACATAAAATAAATAAAATCAATTCCCATGTGAAAAAGCAAAGTTCTCCACTATTCAGAAGATCAAAATATCTGCTGCATAAAGTACTAATGTTTATTCACCGAATTTCAAATCCTCTAGTCTATCCTTGTGAAAGAAATAGGAACTAGACTAGTGCTGTTCATTACACTTATCACCTGACAGTGCTTTTTAATTATAACACACAGATTAATTCTAATTAGAAATTCACCCTTAAATGGGGGAGGGAAATTAACCCCTCTGAACGGTCAATCTTTAAGAACTTGAACTGAGTCCCACGAGAAAACTGGAACTGTGTATTAAACAGCGGAAAGCAATTTTCAAAACAAAACCAGAGTTGTTTTCAGCTTTTTGTAAAAGTTTTGCAACCTTACAAAATATGGTTTGGAAATCGTATCTCAAACTCACAGGAAAAGGTAGGTCTTGAATAATTTTGGAACAGATTAATGAAAGACAAAACTAGAACACAAGAACGGGTCAAAAGAAGTCCTATAGCTGGAGATGAACCACCTTTCATTCTTGAAGAAGTGTGTATTAAGCGAGCTAATGTTTCTTGCAGTACACACTGATAATTCAAAACGGGTCGTTTGAAGAAAAGTTCTGTTCAAACATTACAATTTTAACCCCGCGTTGCCAGTGGCTTTGTTTCCAATTTCGGAGACTATTCTGGGATGTCAAGAGTTGTATCATTACTGCTCCGGTAGAGCCCTGGTTCTCAATTCACTCTGATCAGGGACTTGGGCTGCACCGATGTTTACGGAGAACTGATGCTTAGAGAAGCCTGCACCGATACAACCTTCGCCACCCTATCTATCCTTGACAGAGAACCACATTTTGTGTTTTGTTGTTGCTGCACTTTTTTTTTTTTTTTTTTTTTAAGACACCTGCACGCACAATGTTCCCTTTGCTAACATGAGGAGAAAAAAAAAGACTCTCTGACTAGGTTTTCGGGATCTCCAAGGAAACGCACACCATAAAACCTACCGGGCCAGAAGAGGACTGGGGAGGGAGCAGCCCAGGGTGCTCGAGGCCGAGGCCGCGCCCGTTTACAGGCGCCTCCGCCCTCCCCCTCCCACCGGCAGGGTCCACAGCGCTTCCAGCACGCTCTCCGGGAACCGGGAACCGGGAACCGGGAGCCGGCAGCGAGTGGCCTTCTCCCTCCCTCGGCCTTCGTCCCTAGGCAGGCCCGGCGGACGCGCGCTGAGGCCTGAGGCCTAAAGGACCCTGGCCAGTGACACCGGGCCGGGGAGGCCGGGCGGGCGAGGCCGGGTCCCTCCCCGCGGCGGCCGCCTATTGTTCCGACCCCGGCCGTGGCCTCCCGCTGCCCGCGCAGTCCGCCCGCCGCTCGCTCACCGCGCTGGTCCGAGCCGCAGCTCCTCTCAGCTCCGAGTCTCCACGGCCGTCGCCACCGCCGCGGCAGCCGCCGTCGTCGCTGCTGCGACCATCAACTCTGACTCTGTCCCAGGCCGCCGGGCCACGGCCGTCGCCGCCGCTACCGCCAGCGTCGCCTCCAGCCCCCCACCTGCTGCTGCCGAGGCTGCTCCTGCAGCAGGGGCCATCTTGTTGGTCGGCCTCCTCTTCCTCCTCCTCCGCCTCCCAGTCCTCCGTCGCCCGGTCGCTCGTTGTCCTAGTCTCCTTCCTCTTCCTCAGACTCCGGCCCGCCCCGGAGACTGGGGCGGAGCATAGGGCGACGCTCCTCCTTCCGGGGGCGTGACGAGGGAACGGAGGGGCGTGGCGGGCGCGCGGTGGAGGGGGTGTGGCGGGCTCGCGGTGGGGAGGCGGGCTCGCAGGGGGGGCAAGGCGGGCTCGCAGGGGGGGCGGGGCGGGGCGGGGCGGGGCGGGCGCGGAGAGCGAAGCTCTGAGTCACCCGCCGCGACGCCCAGGAGGAGCTGGTGTCGCCCCGCCGCTCCCACTCGCCCCGAGCGGGTACTTGGTGCCGGTGCCCGAGTGCGCCCAGCCCGCCCGCGACCACACCTTGGACCCCGACGGCTAAGATGAATTGGAACATTGCTGTGGTTTCCATCCAGTCCCGCGCTATCTCTACTCCCCTAGCCCTCTCCGCTCTGCGCCCTTTCTCTGTCCTTCTGTTTTGCAGACGCCTCACCTCACACGTCTCGTTCTTTTCCCTTGCTTTTATCTAGCTTCGTCATCGCACTAGTTTGGCTCTTGTCACCTCTCCCTAAGTTCAGCCTCCTAAGGCAGTGGCACACCCCACAGACTGACCAGTATTTGCCCTGAAATCTCCCTCCAGCTGTGCGAACAGTGGAACAGCATAGAGTGACTGGAAAGGATCGCACTCGAAGAACACCTCCTGGATCTAAACGCTAACTTTTGCTCTTTTGGAAAACTGCCTAGCGGGCATTGGAGACCTCTTCAGACATTTGGGAAGAGTAACCAAATTCCTGCTTTTGAGGAGGGAGAGGAATAGAATTTTTGAGAGTTTCACTCTAGATTCCAACTCTTGATCCTCCTGCCTCAGTTTGCTGAATGCTGAGATTACAGGCCTGAGCCCATACGGCTGGTTATGGAATTCTTTTAATACCATATGTCATTACTTTCAAAATAAATGTTCTAAAGTAAGAAGTTCCCAAATAAATATCCGATTGATACTCTATACTCTGAACAGTGCTTCAGGTCTAGGCTAGGGGAACAGAGAATTTGTCTTTCATTTACAGTTTACCTCATTCCGTCTATAGGAAAAAGTATGCTTCTGCCTCCAGCTTGATAGTAAATTGAATCACTGTGATATAGTGTTTTAATATTTATGAAACATGTATCATGCACGTTCCTAAATTTAGCAAGGAAAGGGTTCTTTTCAGTTGATAACATTCTCCCACTAAAATTATAGCTTCTTTATAGAAGACTGAATTTGCTGCCTTTGCAGTGAGCTAAATTTATCCTCATGTCTGCAGTTTACTGAATACACTAGTCTCAAATTCTCTGAAGGTTCTATGCTCTCAGTTACCTGCAGACAATGGCTGTCTGAAAATATTACTTGGGAAACACCAAAAATTAAAATTCATTCTTTAAATTACTTGATATAGCACATTGTTACAATTACCCTGTTTTATCGTTAATTATTGTTGACCTCTTATGTGTGCTTTGGAAATTAAATTTTATCTTAAGTACAGGAGAGAAAAAAACCAGTCTTATCCTTGCTTTTAGGTACCCAGTGAACATCTGGAAATATACCTCACAAACAGGAATTTCTAGCAACCACAAGGGAATTCAGCTAGAATATTAATTTAAAGGCTTTCCCTCAAACAACTAGGCCTCTGTCCCCTGCTAGGAAAATCAGATGAATCTGTTCCTCCTGCCTTTTCCTCCTCCTCTCTAGCACTCCTAGGGAACCTTCCACAACAAAGGTTTAGCAGCTGTTGCTATGCAAGCGTGCCAACTTCCCTGTGTAGGTGAAGCACAACTAACTCAACTTCCAGTACAAGAAACCCAAATAATGTAATTATTTGAAATATTCATGTTGTACTGTAGTTGGCAAAGACCCCTATGAGTTCTCTTATAAAATGGGATTTTTAAAACTTGTTTTTGTGTCATCAATATTTCAGTTAAAAATTAAAAAAGGTGTTTCTCAAAATTCATTTGTATGATAATATTAAACAAAATTAGGAATAGAGGAGCAACTTTGAAGAAACAAGCATTTAGATATAAAGACTAGTCTGTGAGAAGTCATTTGTGTGTTGTGGCTAAACTAAAAATATGAGATACAGAGGACAATTTGTCCTTTGGGACCTTAATCTATTGAGAAGGAAGATAATGTGGTAATTCATGGGGGGGGCTAAAGATAGTCTGAGTTTTATTACTAAATTGACAACTATTTAAAATTTTTAACCGGGAATTGAGCTTTTTTGTCCCCTGATTTTCCTGCTTTAAAAAATTGTTTTGAAGCCGGGCGTGGTGGCTCATGCCTGTAATCCCAGCACTAGGGAGGCTGAGGCAGGAGGATTGTTGTGAGTTCAAGACCAGCCTGAGCTACAAAGTGAGCTTAAGGCCAGCCTGAACTGCACAGTGAGACCCTGTCTCAAAAAAGACAAAAAAAAAAAAAAAAAAAATTGTTTTGATTTTGGTAGTGTTGACATTCACTGCGAGTTAGTACAAATTAAATGAGGAGGCTAGGGATTTAGCTCAGTGTTTCAACACCTGCTGGGCAAGCGTGAAGTCCTGAGTTTGATTCCAAGTATTCCCCTCCAAAAAAGAAAAAAGACTAAATGAGACATTATGTTACTTTAAATGTACATAAAAAAATTCAAAATGTACATACACAATTTCAATTTTAAAGCTTTTTATTGTTTTTGAGATGGAAATTAATAATTAATGTAGTTAATAGTTCAGGCTGGCCTTGAACTCATTATATAGCACAGACTGTTCTAGAATTTGTGGCAGTACTGCTGCCTCAGCCTCAAGAGCTGGCATTACAGATGTGTGCCAAGATGCCTGGATTAAATTTCAAAACTCTTGATGTTGCTTATTCATTTAATTTAGGGACTTTTTATTGATACATAAAATAAACTGCTTTATGATGTGCCTTAAGCTAAAGCTAATATATTCAGAATGCTCTACATAAGACAGAGGTTACAATAATAAAAATTTTTAAAAAATTAAAAAAAAAGAGGTTACATGTGTTATAGTCATCTGTGCTGAGAAATTAGCATCTTGTAGCTTCAAGACAATTTAAACCGTTTAGTTTTGTTTCATATTTTATTTAATTCTCATTTGGAATGCTCAAAAATTTCAAAACTACTCTGGCCTCCACCACTAATACCCCTTGAAACTTAAATGAATCATTTTATATGAAGTACTTCATGTAAACTACATAATAAGCACTCAAAAAAAGTTTTAAAAATTCATTTTGTGACACCAAGGCATTGTAGTGCATGTCTATACCCCTAACATTCTGGGAGGCTGAGGTAGGAGGATCAAATATTCAAACCTAGCCTGGGCAATTTAGTGATTTAGCAAAACTCTGTTTTAAAATGTAAAAAATGAATACATAAAGGAGTAGGGGTGTACCTCAGTGCAGAGGCTCAAGATTCAATCCCTGGTACTACAAAAAGAAATTACGTTTATGTCTAGTCATGGTGGCATATGCCCATAACCCCCAGGTATTTGGGAAGCTGAGGCAAGAGGAACATGTGTTTAAAACCAGCCTGGAAAATTTAGCCAGTGACTCTGTCCGAAAATAAAGTTATGAAGAGGGTTGAGGATGTAGCTGAGTGGCAGAAAAATTGCCTGGGTTCAATTGTCAATACAATTGTTTTTTTTAAATTTAGTACAGTATAGGGTCTACATGGTCTCACTACACAGATTGGACTCATAGTGATTCTCCTATTTTTAGCCTCTTAAACACTGGGATTACAGGCTCACACCATACCCAGTGTCAGTCTCCATTTCAGCATCACATGGGATCTCAGCACGGCACACCAAAATCAAACCCTGGTTCCTGCATCTGCCTAAACCGGCGCTTTAATCCACTGAGCTACCTGGCTAACCCCTCAATACAATTTTTTAAAAATGATTCTCCTTTGAAAAAAAAAATCCTCCTTTTTAATTTATTACATCCTTTTTTTTTTTCTAACAATTTTGTATGGTTACATCTGGTAATCTAAACAACTAATAATTATTATTAATATTTTTAATGTGTTTGGTACAGGTCTACAGGTTCTCACTATGTTTTTTTTTTCTTTTGGCACAACCCGGGATTGAACTCAAGCCCTTGCGCTTGCCAGGGAAGCGCTTATTCCACTGAGCCATCTCCCCGGGCCCTAGATCTCACTACATAGATGGGACTCATAGTGATTCTCCTGTTTTCAGCCTCCTGAGTGCTGGGATTACAGGCATGCACCACCCTGTCTAGTCTCAGTAGTGGTCTGTGCGCCCAGGGGGAAGGGCCAGCACTGCACTCCAGGGATCCTTCAACTTCTGCGCTCCCCTTAAGCAGGCGCTTTAGTTCTCTGAGCTATCTGGCCAACCCAAAACAACTAATTTGAAGATATTATGCAATATAACAATTTTTGTTGACTTCCTATTATTATTTTTTTTAGTGAAATTCTGTATCGTTTATAATGTGTATTTTTACTGTTTTATTCTCTTATAAATAAAAAAAGAAACAAATGAAATTCATTTTTATTTATTTATTTTGATCTTTTTGAGACAGGCTACAGATCAGGCTGGTCTTGAGCTCACTTTGTACCCCAGGCTGTTCTCAAACTCAGAACAGTCTCCTATCTCAGCCTCCCAAGTAAGGGATTACCACCATGCCCAGCCATAAAATTGATTTTATGTATGTCATTATAGTCTTTAGATTCTTGTCTTTTTTGAGACAGGGTCTCACTGTGCAGTTCAGGCTGGCCTTAAGCTCACTTTGTAGCTCAGGCTGGTCTCGAACTCACAACAATCCTCCTGCCTCAGCCTCCCTAGTGCTGGGATTACAGGCATGCGCCACCACGCCCGGCTGACCCACCACGCCCGGCTGACAATGACAAGTTATTAAATTCAATTTTGCTTTTATCATACACCCCAAGAAATAGTACTTTTTAGGTCATGTATATATCAGTTAAAATAATGTCTTAGAAATTTTAAAATATATTTTATAAAGTGCCGTATTTTGGGGGTTTGTCTTTGTTTTTGAGGCAGGGTCTCACTATTTAATTCAGGCTGGCTTTGAACTCACTATATAACCCAAGCTCTTCTCAAACTCATGCCAATCCTCCTGCCTCAGCCTCCTGAGTGCTGGGATTACAGGCCTACATCACTATGCCTGGTGTTTTAATTTTTTTGAAAACAATGTATAAATTTTGAGTTATGGTGAATGATTTTTAAGGGGACTATATGCTTCCCAATTACTGTAGAATGCTGTCAGCTTTTAGCATTATTTGTCATATCAAGGCTAGAAAAGACTTTAGATGTCCACTTATTTCAAATGCATAAAAAGTTATACGGGGGGCTGGGGAGATGGATCAATGGAATAAGAGCTTCTCTGGCAAGCACAAGGGCCTGAGTTCAATCCCTGGTTCTGCCAAAAAAAAAAAAAAAAGTTATATGATTTAAAAATCTTCATTTAAATTGGTGATGATATATGCCTGTAAACCTCAAAATTCTGAGAGACTAAGGTATGAGGACTGAAAGTTCAGACCCAGCCTAGGCAATTTAGCTAATGGAGAAACTTGTTTCTTTTTTTTGCATAATTGATTTTTTTTTTTTTTTTTGAAACCTGTTCCAAAATACGGACTAACAAGGCAACCTATTTGGTAACCCTCTTGTCTCTCAGGAGCTATTCTTATTCCCCCTTTGTATCCCTCATTCTCTTCCCCAGTAAAATTTCCTGCTCCAAAAAAAAAAGAAAAGTAGGGGCCGGGGAGACGGCTTGGTGGAATAAGTGCTTGCCTGACAAGTGCAAGGCCCTGTGTTCAATCCCTGGTTCAACAAAAAAAAAAAAAAAAAAAAAAAAAAAAAAAAAAAAAAAAAAAAAAAAAAAAAAAAAAATAATAATAATAATAATAATAATATAATAAAATGTACCCATTTTTTGCCAAATGAAATCCAAAGTTGAAACAAATGAAACAAAAAAAAGTATTAACAAAAGTTCTGGGAATATATACAGCTCAGTGCGAAGGCCCTGGATTCAATCCTCAGAACTAAAAAGTCCTTATTCTAATGTCACAGACTCTAACTTCTGCTACTGGTAATAGGATCATAATAAATGTGTATCCAAGGGTCTAATAGCATAATCATTATGCCAGGTGTGGTGACCACATGTAATCCCAACCCTCAGGAGGCTTAAAGAAGGAGGACCACTGGGAGTGGGAGGCCAGCCTGGGCTATACAGTATATTCAAGGCTAGACTGAACTATGTAGCAAGATCTTATCTAAAAATAAAAAAAGATAACCAGCTCTCAATTTATGACTTCAGGGGGTGAAGGAGAATAGGGAATGAAAAATTGAATGTTATGAAAATACAATGGACCTACAGCTGGAACCTGTGAAATCTCCAGTTCTGGGATTACAGGCCTACACTTCTCCCTCCACTTCAGATGGGCAAGACCCTGGGTCAATCCCCAGTATTTAAAAAAAAAAAAAAAAAAAAAGCAAGCAAGGCAAGGCTATCTTTTCCTTTTTTTTTTTCTTTTTCTTAGCAGTGCTGGGGGTTGACCCAGGGCCTTGCCCACCTGAAGTGGTGGGAACATTCCTCACAGACACACACAACATAGAGAGGATCAGTTGAATCACCTGGCTCTCCCAGGCTGCTTTCAGTAAAGCAAACCAAGCCCTCACTGTCCCCATTCCCTGTCCTGCTGCCACCAAGATTCTCCCTGACCTTCTCCCACCCCCATCCCCAAAATTCACCCCTCCTTTGTCCAATGCTCATTGAAATAAAATTCTTGAAAACACAAAAGAGGAAGATGCCCTGAGCAACTAGTGTCTGCCTTTTGAGTCCCACCAAAACCAGATCCAAATCATACAATGCAAACAAGTCCTAAGCTGCTGTCTTGGACTTGGGTAATTATCACTCAGCATCTCAGCTCTAGGATTTCTAGAGCTACAGCTAGGTGCCTTGTAGGTCTAATTCCTGAGGATCTTGTAAAAACAAAACAAAACAAACAGGTGCTTCTTCTGAAATTTCTTCTAAACAAACTTCCATGAAGGCCTCTAGCCCAGCATGGAGCATGTCTTAATTTCAGCTTACCCCTAAAACTTTCCCATTTTTCTTCTTTCTTTTTCCTTTTTTTTTCCCCTTTAGCAGTGCTGGGGGGTGCCCCAGGGCCTGGCCATCTGAAGGAATGCTTTTACACAAAAAGCACTGGCCTACCTTTAGGGTACAGGCCCATTCTAGGTATAGCTCTCAACAGTGTTGGAGTAAGGAAGCCATTGCTCTTCTCCCCTGGCAAAACACACCAAAATCTTGGTGTTTTGTCATTGCACTAGTTTGCAAGGGCTGCTAGACTAAATACCAGACTGGATGGTTCAAACAACAGAAATTAATTTTCTCACAACTTCCTTGGGCTAGAAATCCAAAATCAAAGAATGGCCCAGTTTGGCTTCTTTGGTGGTCTGGCTCACTCCTGGCTTGCAAGCGTTCACCTACTCATTATGTTTGCCCCATTCACACAGTTGTCCCTTTGTCTATGTTGTCTTTTTTTTTTTTTTTTTTTTTTTAACCTGGCTTTTTCAGACATGGTCTTGCTATAGAGTGCAGGCTGGGCTTCAATTCACTGTGTAGCCCAGGGTGCCCTCAAACTCACAGCAGTCTTCCTGCATCATCCTCCTGAGTGCTGGGATACAGGTGTGTGCTACCATGTCCAGTCCTGTTGTCTAGACATTAACCTCCTCTTCTAATGACAATATCATCTTTGATGAGCAGCCATCCCTAAGCTCTTATGTTACCTTGATGGTCTCTCTCCAAATGCAGTAGTTTCCTAATTACTGGGGGTTAGGTTCTTAATATATAATTTTGTTGTAGAAGACCACAGTTCATTCTATAACTTGAAGGATATCCTCTTCTTCCTCCTTCTCTCTCTCTCTCTTTTTTTTTTTTTTTTTTGGCTATATTGGGACTTGAACCCAAGAAGATCTTTGCACTAATTGGTGTCCTCAGCCCTTTTTAAATTACTAAATCTCTAAATTGCTCCCCATGGGCTTAATTAAATCTCCCTGCCTCAGCCTCCAAGAGTGAGTATCACAGATTTGCACCCCCACATCTGGTAAGATGTTATACTTATGAATAACAGTTACTTTTGTAAAGATACCATTTAAAATCTAGCAGAGCATCGCTTCTCGGCCTTTTGGCTAAGACCAAGTGTAGTATCTGTTCTTATCAGTTTAAAATCTAGCTGAGGAATTAGATCAGTGGCATAAGCACCTGCATGGCAAGTGCAAAGTTCTGACTTTGATCCTGATACCAATAATAATAATAACATGAAGTCTTCCCAGAAAACCTAAACCTTTTATTTTTCTAATTACCCTGTGTATCATAAAACATCAATATTTTACTTAGTATAAATTAGCAATTAGAAAAAGACACCAGAATAAAAACAATTGATTATCAAAATTATTTAGTCACATCATAAACTGAGTTATCAGACAACAGATTCCACAGTTTGAAGATTAATACCAGAACTCAAGATTAATCTGAAAGGATATATATGTTTCATCTAAAACGTGGGAGAAGGGCAGGTAAAATGGCCCAGCGGTCTTGTGCTTGCCCAAGCTTGCCTAAGCTTGCTTGGGTAAGTGCAGGGACAGTGGCTCAATTGCCGGCACTGCATACTGTACCAGCCCTGTCCCCAGGGCCAGCTGAGCTGGCCAAAAAAAAAAAAAAGTGGGAGAAGAAACAGGACATGGTGGTAAATACCTATAATACCAGCACTTGGAAGGCTGACAGAAGGGAACTAGAGTTTGAGGTTAGCCTGGGCTGCTTAATAAGACCCTGTTGCAAGACAAACCATGCCCAGTTTCAGTAACTGGCTCAGCGATTCAGGGGCCAGCACAGCATGCGGTGCCGGGGATCAAATTCAGGTCCTTGTGTTTTCCAGGCAGGTGCTTAGACTGCTGAGCTGTTTCCCTAGTCCCTGATGGTCAACTTTTAACTACAAAAGATCTTCAGCTCCTGCCTAGAGATTCTGACTTTAGATGATGGTGTGAGGCGAGGCATTTCTTACCTTCATATTTTACAGGTGACTATGTCCTATCATCTCATGTGTGAGTCCAGATAAATTACCAGATAGTAAATATTTTGGGGTCTGAGGCGATACAGTCTCTGTCACAACTATTCAACACATCACTGTCATGTGTCAGCAGTTATAGGACTATATAAATAAATATGTCCCAGTAAAACTTACCAAAACTGACAGTAGTGGACCGGCCAAATAGCTCAGCTGATTAAAGTGCCTGCAAACAGGCTCAGAGGCCAGGGGTTCAATCCTGGGGCCTGTGGTGCTGGCCCCGGGGGCACACTGAGATGACAATTGAGACTGGACATGGTGGCATGCGCCTATAATCCCAACTCTTGGGAGGCTGTAAACAGGTGGATCACTATGAGTCTGATCTAGTAGCGAGGCCCTAAACACCGTATAGACCCTTCCATAAAATAAAATAAATAAAATAAACTATAGCAAAACTGACAGAAAGAAGCGAGGAGATGAATTTAGCTGCCAAGATGTTGTTTGCTAACTTTATCTCTTTTGGAATAAAAAG
>PVKA01012264.1:26021-58528 GCA_004027165.1 Ctenomys sociabilis
GCGAACACATGTACAACTGTGATTGATCTATGAAACCTATATAGCTCGCTCTGGCAGGAAGTTCATTGTTGCTTGCACGTAGGACGCCGCGGCTAGCGGACGCATGTAGAGGCTTGCATCCCGATCCATAAAGGCTTGCTGAACCCGTTACAAGGTGTCTTAGTGTCTTCTTCCGCGGGACGGGAGCGGCGCCGGACACCTATACTTTTCAATTTTTAAATTTTGAGACAGGTTCCCTGTGCTACTTAATTGCCCAGATTAGGCTTGAGTTTGTGAACCTTGTACCTTGGCATCCTCAGTGCTGGAATTATAGGACCATGACACCACACCCAGCTCTGTCTGAGTTAATATTTATCTCCATTAAGTGTATACAGTGGTTGTTGGCATTCTAAGACAAAGTTTGCAAGCATATAGAGCAGCCGGGTGTTCAGGCGATCTGGCTGCAACATCTATTGCCTTATTGATCCCCAGAGTTGATTCAGCTGATCTGGCCAGGTAGGCAGGCATCCCCTTCCTCCTCTGCTATTTCTTTTTCTTTCTTTTTGCTTTTTGCCAGCTCAGCTGAGGACAGGGCTGGTGTAGCATGTGGTGCTGGGGATTGAACCGAGGTCCCCTGCACCTGCCTAAGCTTGCCTATGCAGGTCCTTTAGACCACTGAGCTATCTCACTGACTCCTTCCTTACCATTTCTTGTTTGACCCTCCACCCTCCCGAAGCTGCACTGGGCAGAAGACCAGTCCTGCTCAAGGGTAGAGGAATAGCTGCGCTCCCCCACTAGAACCTCCCCGCACAAGCTCTAAAGGATATAAAGCAACTAGTTCTCCCTTGTGTTATTTATTGGTGGGAGTATGAAATGCTTTAAAACAATTTGTTGTGATGTTTTAAAAATGTCTTTGAAAGAACTGAACTGTGACACACAGAGTTGATAGAAAGATTCCAATGCCTAAAATTTTAAAATGGATTACCTGCCTATATAGATAACAATATTACATGACTTTTTATAACATATACATATATCTTTCAGAAATATCCTAAGTAAGGACCTATCTCAGATCTGGGTCACTGAGTCAAATGGCACAAAAACAAAAAACAAGAAAAAAAAGAAAAGAAGGGGCCAGGGAGATGGTTCAGTGGAATAAGTGCTTCCCTGGCAAGCTCAAGGGCCTGAGTTCAATCCTTGGTTCCACCAAAAAAAAAAAAAAAAAAAAAAAAAAAGAACAAATGGCATTGTTTCTCCATGCTGCTCATTAGCTTCTGTGTTCCAACAAATCCTTTATATCTTTTACTTCATCATGCACGCACATTATCTTTATTTATTTATTATTTTTTGGCGTAATATGGAACATGTATTTCCCATCAAGTATTGAGATACTAAACTCTAAATCCATAGAGAATATGCAGAAGAAGAAAAAAAATAGGAATGAACACTTACATATATTTACATAGATGTTTAGAAATCAATCCATACACAGCATAGTAGCATTGTAGCAGGACTGTCTTGTGCCTTTTTTTTTTGTCTTATTTTTCATTTATTACCCTTTAGAAAAGGGCAGTATAGTAATAGTTGGTATGTCATGACAATACATGATGAAGGACCGGGCATGGTGGCGCATGCCTGTAATCCCAGCACTCGGGAGGCTGAAGAAGGAGGATTGTTGTGAGTTCGAGACCAGCCCGAGCTACAAAATGAGCTTAAGGCCAGCCTGAACTGCAGTGAGACCCTGTCCCAAGAAGACAATAAAAAAGAAAAGAAAGAAAAGAAAAAGAAGAAGTACATATTTAGAAGACCAGAATGACAGGCATTTTAAGTGTGACCCTTCTATTACACTTCGTTAAATTCAGTGCAGTTGCTTGGTTCACAGGTATCAGCATATGTAGTTATCAGGGTGAGAATCCTACCAATTAACTGCTAGTTTCAAAAACCTCCTGATGTTTCTCAGGATCATTGTCTTATCCATCTAGTGTGTATAAATGAATGGTCTTTCCCTTGTCATGTTACTCAGCATTTCTCCTTGCCCTCTCCTCATTGTCCAATCCTCAGATTCTCACTTTCCTTTTAATTGCATTATACATTTCTATTTGCAACTCTTCTTTTGAGTTATACTAGGGAGACTATACCATATTTGCACATGCGGGTCTGGTTTATTTTGCTTGTAAGTATATCTTCAAGTGGCATCCATTTAAATATAAAGGCTTCAAGTTTATCATTCTTTACAGCTGAGTAATTCTCCATTATATAGAAATACCACATCTTTTTCAACCATTCCTCAGTGACGGGCATCTTGGTTGTTTCCAAGATTTGGCTATCACAAATTGTGCTGCTATAAACATAGGTACACATATATCTCTATGATATGATGTTTTCAGTTCCTCCAGGAAAATTCCCAGTAGGGCTTGAATGGGATTTCTAGTCCTAGTTTTTTAAGGAGTCTTCACACTGGTTTCCATAATGGTTGCACCAGTGTACATTCCTACCAGCTGTGGAGAAGGGTTCCCTTTTCCCCACAACCTCTCCAACATTTGTTGTTGGTTGACTTTTTTATGATAGCCATTCTTTCTGGGGCACATGATCTTTAGCCTACAGGATTGATTCATTATTTTTATTAAACTTTCTGTGCTATCCTTTAACTCATTTTTTTTTTTTAATGAAACTGAGGATTGAACTCAGGGCCTTTATTTGTTTGTTTGTTTGTTTGTTTATTTTTGGCGGAACTGGGGATTGAACTCAGGCCCTTGCACTTGCCAGGGAAGCACTTCTTCCACTGAGCCATCTCCCCAGCTCCAGAACTCAGGGCTTTGTGTTTGCCAGGGAAGCGCTTATTCTACTGAGCCATCTCCCCAGCCCTCCTTTAACTCTTTATTCTGTTGGAGTATGAAATGCTTTGAAAAAGTCTTGAAATTTCTTATAAAAACAAGGTTCAGCCAGGGAGATAGCTCAGCAGCTTAAGAATCTTCCTGGACAGTGCAACGTTTTGAGTTTGATCCTTCATAACAAAGCAAACAAACAAAAAAAGTTTAAGCCCAGCCTAGACAGCTAGTGACTCAAAGGACTTAGTCTCAAAAAAAAGTTAAATTTGCTGGGGGGTAGGCCAGTGTTAAGGCCCTGGATTCACCCCTCAAAGTAATAATTTTAAAAAATCAATAAATAAATACTATAGGGGCTGGAGAGATGGCTCAGTATAATCAGCACTTCCCTGGCAAGCACAGGGTCTGAGTTCAATCCCCAGTTCTGCCAGAAATAAATAAATACCATAAACAAATATTAAACTCTAGTTAATGACATGCATTCTGAAACGTGTGAGGGTGAAATGTCCAAGTGATCTTCTACTTACAAAGAGCTTATATCCCTGTAAACCCAGCATCACTAGAAAATATTGCAAGTGAAGAATGCACTTGAGGGCCAGGGATGTAGCTCAATAAACAGCACCACAAAGAACCATAAATATAAACAAAGAAAAAATGCACTTGATACTACATCTAATCTACTGAACAGCATAACTTAGAACATCAGTCGTTTTTCCTCCTGTCTGCATAGCTGACTGGGTTATGAAACCATGCGTAATTTGATAAAATTTTTTTCTTGAAACAGGAACTCAATATGTAGTCTTGTAGCAGAAAATGCCTACCCTGACCCAGCCAGTATACTTCAGTTTCTTAGTTGCCCCAGTTCCAGTTCCTGTTCCAGTTCCATTTGCTTCTGTCTCTCAGAAATAACTGGTCACTATGATGCATATTGCATAAACTAATCCTCAACTGACAGCCATTCTGCCTCTGTACTTCCTTCTTGCTTATCTTATGTAAGCCCTAGAACACCAGAGATAGGGCCCAATATTTTGGGAATGATCCTGATGAGTGCCTGTTGACTTAAAGAAATCTGCCTCTAAATCCTAGGTGTAGGTTTTTTTTCAGGGTTTCTGCTTGCTGGAGCAGTCTGGCCTTGAGCATTGCAGATGTGTACTACTGTGCTGGATAATATGATCCTTTTTAAAATAATACTAACGAAGAATAAAAATGTGCATCAAATACCTAGGTGGAATCTTCAGCTAAAAGCAACAAAAATTTTGGTTAAAAAGTATTTTTTAAAAAAGGTTTTTTTTTTTTGTATTTTAGGGAAGGGTCTACAGGGTGTTCAGGGTCTCACTACTAGATTGGACTCATAGTGATCCGCCGGTTTACAGCGGGATTACAGGTGCCCCCCCCCCCAGTCTCAATTGCCATCTCAGCACGATCTGGGGGTGGGGTGGGGGGCGGGGCCTGCATGGCAGGCCTGGTAGGCCTGGAGGTCAAACCGGCCCCTGTGTCTGCTTGCAGGCACTTTAATCCGTTGAATTATTTGGCCGGCCCTTAAAAAGTATTTTTTAAATGGTTTTATGTATATGCACTTAAGCTGGCCAGAAGGAGGGGAACATGGAGGCCAGATTCTGGTGAGGTGGAACTCAGCAATTTCTCTATGAGAATGCTTGCTGAGTGTGCTTATCTGGGAAACTCAGTGCCATGCACCTGAAGGGTTCAGGGCTACAAGACAAAATAAGATTGAAAACAAAAAACCCAGGCCCAGCTGGGCATGGTGGCACATGCCTGTAATCCCAGCACTCAGGAGGCTGAGGCAGGAGAATTGTTGTGAGTTTAAGACCAGCCTGAGCTACAAAGTGAGCTTAAAGCCAGCCTGAACTGCATAGTGAGACCCTGTCTCAAAAAGACAAAAAAAAAAAAAAAAAAAAAAAAAAAAAAAAAAAAAAAAAAAAAAAAAAAAAGCCAGGCCCCAAAATATTACATCCTCTGTATTAGGATGAATTAAAAATGAATACAGAGATATTTTCTCTCTCTTCATTGAGACTAAGAGTACCTATTTCAAACTTTGATGTTGATTGCAGAGGGAAAACATTTTCCTTGAGAATTTATTTTCATGAGCCAATTCACTTGAAGAGTATTTTTGTTGTTGTTATTTTTTTGTTCGATATTTGAGACAGGGTCTCACTTTGAGGTTTAGGCTGACCTTGAACTCACTATGTAGCCCAAGCTGGCTTCAAACTCCTGGTTTGATCATCCTGTCTTCCTTGTGCTGGGAGTACAGGCATGCACTGCCACACTGGACAAAATTTCAGCCTTTTTAGCTCAACCTTTTCAAACCTTTTATCACAACAGGACTGATGTAAACCATTATACCTCCTAGAATTTTTAAAATATTTTGACCAACTTTCCTGGTTGTTCTCAAAAGAGGACTGCTTTGAATTCTTTGGTCCATTGGTATCAGAAATAGATGTTGGATTCCTTTTTGAGTCTTCCAACTTTTTATCCATGATTAAAGCTTTACTTACTTCACAAGTATATCACACGTACTTACTGATACTCTGTGTCTAGTTATTTCAATACGTGAAAACTCTATGGGTGTGATTTTGCCATGCTGGCATAGTATGTTCAAGACCAACCTCAACTACATAGCAAGATCTTGTCTAGCACAAAACACTAAAAGAGGGGTCAAATTTTTGAGGATAACATGGACAATTTAACAAAATAAAATCTAAAAAGGGCTAGGGATATAGCTCAGTGGTAGGTCATTTCTGAATGTAATCCTTAGTATTACAGAACAAACAAACAAGTGGACCTTTGACTTATGTACTCAGTTTGTTCTCGATGGCTGGTTATACTACAGGTTGTGAATTGAAGGCTCAGACTCCTCTACACAGCCTTCAAAGTTTCTCTCCTGCATACAGGCAGATCTCAGTGTCCTAAGGGAGACACTGACCTAGGATCTCTCAACCCCTTTTAGGAAAGGATGTTGCAATGTTCCTTCCCAAACTCTTTAAGGGTTAAATCCATATCTGAGACCACCTGGAAGTGCAAGTTGCCAGTATTCAGGTCATAATTTAAGACTTTGATCATAAGTTAAAACTAAGTTTCCGGGGCCGGGGAGATGGCTCAATGGAATAAGTGCTTCCCTGGCAAGCTCAAGGGCCTAAGTTCAATCCCTGGTTCTGTGAAAGAAAGAAAGAAAGAAAGAAAGAAAGAAAGAAAGAAAGAAAGAAAGAAAGAAAGAAAGAAAGAAAGAAAAGAAAAGAAAAGAAAATTAAGTTTCCAGTAAGCCATGTTGCTTGTATGTCAGGCTGAATGTAACTTGAGGATCTGCTGTAAATGTATATGGGGGGCATTTGGGAAGTGGCTCATTGAACTTTACATACATCATTGAGGATGGAAAGAAATCTTGAAGGTATGAAAGAGTTTACAGTAGTGAAGAATGAAAAGCCAAGTGAGGAATGGAACTAATCCAGAGCTTGTCTGCCCTCAGATCTGCACATTGCCTTCCGTAATCTTTGTCTTGCAGGGAGGATGGTGCATCAGTTCTGTTTGTTTTAGGTCTTTGGAGTGCCTTCTATTATTTCCTGCTCTCATTTTTTGGCATTTGTTACCCCAGGTGGACAAGTACTGTGCCCCTGAGCCATCCTGCGATTGCAGCGAGGCTTCTGCAACTCTGGTAGGACATCCTCTTGGCCAGCACCACAGACAGGTCATTGCTCATCTGGACCACCTTGCTCATCTCTCGTCCTGCTGGTAACAGCCGACACAATTATCTCATCACTTTTTCAGCTTGAAACTTGTAATTCTGTCATTGATAATAATACCCCCAAACATTGTCACATGCTTCAAACACACTGAAGAACACTTTGTGTGTCACCTAACAAGGCAGTTGTATCCATGACCCCTTACGAGGAAAATGTTTAGTGATGCTTGCTAGAGCAAGAGCCTTGAGCACAGAAAAAAGTGGATCTATCTGTTCCTCTTAACTGTCACCGTGGCTACCACATTGAGCCAGAGAAGTGTCACTCAACTGAGAGCAGCCAGCTCTGAGATGGCTAAGTTCTTATGAAGAAACCTAGAGAGAGTGAGTCTGTGGTAGGCCCCTGGCCACAGTCCATCTAGTATTTGACCTCTACATTTAGCTCAGCAACACAAGTGCCTGCCTGGCAAGCACAAGGTCCTAAGTTAGAGATGCCAAGTACCCCCCCAAAAAAGTCAATTGATTGGTAGTAGGAACAAAGGTAGGCAATCTCTCTGAGATAAACAAAGAGAGAAGAGACAGACTGTCAATAGCTGAGTACACAGGAAAACTGCACAAATTCTTACAATAGAGGGGTTGCCGGGGACCCTGGAGAAATGTTCAATTCAGAAACCACGTCATCGCCTCAGTCCTATTCAGCTGTTCTTGGATTCTCAATTTTTTTTTTTTCTGTATTTAGGACAGGGTCTATAGGGCTTACAGGGTCTCACTATATAGATCAGACTAGTTGTGATTCTCCTGTTTTCAGCCTCCCAAATGCTAGGATTACAGTTGCGTGCCATCAGGCGCAGTCTCAACTGCAGTCTCAGTGTGCCCCAGGGGCAGGGCCAGTAAGGCATGCCGGGGATCAAATCCAGGCCACTGCACTCTACCTAAGCAGGCGCTTTAGTCCACTGAGCTATCAGGCCGGGCCCTTCGAGTTCTCATTATTCTTGTGTGATGTACTGCTCTCACCAACTCCTGTTATCTTGGTTCCAACTTGTAGCTAAGTTTATTTATTTTCTTTTCAAAATATATCCTTTCAATAAACTATATAATACTTGGTATAATTTTTTGTATTGTTTTGTTGTTTTTCAGAGATAGGGTCTCACTTTGTAGTTCAGCCTGACCTTAAACTCACAGTGTATCACAGGCTCGTCTGAAACTCATGGCAATCTTCCCATTTCAAGTGCTGGAATTACAGGTGTGCACTGCCGCTCCTGGACCATTTGAGTGTATTTTGTTTTTTGAAACCAGTGTAACAATCTAAGACTATTTTTAAAATATTTCAGTACTTATTCCAAATCATCTGTACTGTAATTCTATCAAATAAGCAGGGTAAAGGTTATTATGCTCATTTAAAGAAAGGAATTTCAAGCTTTAAATCAGCTAAATATCTTGTCCAAGGTCACGGACTAAGCGACAAGAGGTATAACTAGAGTCCAGGTTGTTTGATTTTCATGTCAAATATCCACTGGCCTTCTTCCTCAGCTCACAATGGTCATACAAGCTCATGTGTAACATTGATGACTTATGTAGTAGGAAGATAAATGTTCAGACATACTAGAGATCAGATACGCACTATGGGTCCTTCCGTTTACTCAGGAAATTTACACTTCTGGGCATGTTGTACAATAATGACCATTCTGTTGAACAGAGGAAAGAGCAAGATGAATCAGGGGTCACAAATTCTTCCACTGAGAAGCAGATCATTCATCCATTCATTCAGAAATAGTTACCAGGAAACTATTCTGTCATAAAAATAGGTAAGTGCAGGGGAGATAGAGATGAATAAAACATTCTTTGCTCACAAGGAAGTTTTAGTCTAAAGGGGCAGGGTCAGTGACATAAGTAGCAAATAAATAACTATAGCATGCAAAGGGCGAGATCCAAGAGCAATATACAGGTACAGGGGAAAGTGTGATGAGCTCTGTGACAGTGTGCCCCAGGGAAGGCTTTCTGGGAGAAATGACATCCGACAAGGGTTCGTCAAATAAATAGGGGAATAAGTACTTAATGATAAAAAGAGGAACAAAAAAATGTCACAATGAGATTTTCCAGGAGAACCCATAGGGGAAGAGAATGGGGAGGATTGCTGGCCCATCTACCAAGGAAGACGGCTTCAAGGAAGTTTGAATTCAGCAGTGGTGATGCATGCCTGTAATCCCAACACTCCAGGAGGCTGAGGCAGGAGTAGTGCAAGTTTGGACAATTTAGTGTTACGGAAAGAACCTTTTTCAAAAATTTAAAAAAGGACTGGGAAAGCCTGGTGTGATAGCACACACCTATAGCCCCAGCATTCAGGAGAATGAGGCAGGAGGGTCCCAATGAGTTTGAGGCCAATCTGGACTACACAGTGAATCCAAGGCCAGCTTGAGCTACATAGTGAAACCCTGACTGAAACAAATAAACAAACAAGTGCTGGGCATGTAGCAAAAACCTTGTTTCAATCCCCAGTACTCAAAACAAACAAACAAAAAACAAACAAACAACAACAACAAAAACTGAGTAAATAGTATACAGAACCATTGGTCAAGTAACACATTTACTAAGACCAGACCAAAGAACCTGGGAAGTAGGAAGTTCTTGGTATATTTCCATGGTTATTTCCAAAGGAGAAAGGAGTGGTGATTAAGAACACAATGGCAGGCCAGGGAGATGGCTCAGTAGAGTAAGTGCTTGTCTGGCAAACACAAGATCCCAAGCTCAATCCCTGGTACCACCAAAAAAAAAAAAAACAAAAAAAACCAGAATGCAATGGAGGAGCTAGGGATATAGCTCAGTGGCACAGTGCCTGCCTGGCAAGTCCAAGGTCCTGAGTTTGATTTTTGGTACAAAAATGGGGAGGGAAGAACACAACAGGGCCCAGAATGGGGTGGGGGTGTGAACTAGAGGTAGTAAATGGAAACTATGTTTCAAGAATCTTAGAGGAGAGGATTTTGCATCAATACTTTATTTTTTTTATTTTTATTTTTTTTTGCGGAACCAGGGATTGAACTCAGGCCCTTATGCTTGCCAGGGAAGCGCTTATTCCACTGAGCCAACCCCCAGCCCCCTGCATCAATACTTTAAAGTTGAAAAGGGTTAGACATGGATCAGCCAGACAGATCAGCAGATTAAAGTGCCTGCATAGGCTCACAATGAGGGCAAAACCAAACTGGAACACATAGCAAGGTCCTGTGTCAAAAAGCGAGCAAAAAAATAAGATTAGTAAACCACCTGAAATTGAGGGATATACAAAGACATATTTCAAGTATTCTTAGAGGAGATCTTGGAATCAACCCAAAAGATCAATTTGGTTCTGAATGTTAAGATGTTGAAAACTCAGAGATGTTTATTGAAGGTCATAGTGAACTTCAAAAAAATGCCAAGCAGTGTGCTAAAGCACCCAAACAATACACTGGATACCATGTATATCAATATCCCATAGAAAGGTCCACCTGAAAGTGTATTCTTGGGCATTAACCAAGAGCTCACTTATAAATAACTTTTATGTGCTAAAGGATTGGAGACTGTCTGTTTGAGGAATTGAGAAGCAGCATTGACCTTTAGTTAAATCAGATGCTCTTCTCTCTAAGGAGATCATGAAGTGTTTCTTAAGATTTAGTGACACCTCTAGCCACCTCTTTCAAATCTCTTCTCTCACACTCTTTCTCTTCTTTCTCTGTGACTCATCCTGAATTCCTTTGCTCTTTGCAACTGCCACCATCCTACCTACAGTTTTCCCCTGCAGGTTATCTGAGCAGAGACTACTTGAGTCTTTTCTAGCTGAACTTAGTGGCCTGAGGAAAAACAAAACAAAAACTCAGAGGTTCTCATCTTTCTAAGAAATCAGGGGTCAGGGAGATAGTTCAATAAAGTAAGTGCTTGCCTGGCAAACCCAAAGGCCTGAGTTCAATCCCTTGTTCTGAAAAAAAAAAAAGAAATCAGATATATTTGTAGTCCAAAGAAATGACAAAAACGAGGAAGTAACAATTATTCCCAAAATTTAAACATGTTATTTCTTAAATTTTACCAAAATTATTAATAGACTGGGAGTAAACTAATCTTATGGTAATCTAACCTGGAACTCACTTTTGTTATCCTTTTACATATATTAGCATCCTCTTGATAATAGCAATCAGGCACAAAAGGGTTCTCTATCTCTCTCTCTTTCTCCATAAGGTGTTGCTATGTAGCCCAGACTGACCTTGAACTCACAACGACCCTCCTACCTCAGCCTCCCGAATGCTGGAAATATAGGAATGTACCCCATACCCAGCTTCACAGCAGTAATGTTATAAGGCATATTTTTGGTACAAGGTCTACAAGGTCTCACTACGTAGATCGGATTCACAGTGATCCTCCTGTTCACAGCCTCCCAAGTACTGGGACGACAGGGGCGCACCACCATGCCCGGTCTCAATCTCTGTATCAGCATGCCCCAGGGGTGGGGCCCGCACTGCACGCTGGGGATTGAACCCAGCTGCTGTGCTCTACATAAGCAGGAGCTTTAGTGTGCTGAGCTATCAGGCCACCCCTCCAGGATAGAATCTTAACCTTCTTTCTGGGACTCACTTTTCTTGCTGTGAGGGACCCTGGAAAGCCAGAAAGTTTATTAGTGAGAGTGGAATTGTAGCAAAGGAAATAGAAAATTGGGGAGGGGTAATGTTTCCTTTTAGCTTTCAGCAGGGATCCTAACATATTCCTTCTCCTGTATCAGGAGGCACAGCCTGATGGTCCTTGCTCCCAGACGTAATTTCTTTCTGCACAGGTCAGGAAGTGGATGTGGGCATGTCCACTAGCCATCTTAGTACTTCTTTGAACATTAGAGAACAAAAACCATAGCGGGGCATGTTAACGTATGCCTGCCAGTACTTGGGGGCCTGAGGCAGGAGGATTGCCATGAGTTTAAGGACAACAGGCTTTGCTGTGGGTTCAAGGCCAGCTGGGTTGCATAGTGAGACCGAGACTCTAAAAAAAAATCTTGTGCACATTCATGCTTCTTTGTGACTAGTTTGTACAGGATGCAAACGTGTCTAAAGAACAGACTCTGCCCTGGAAGAGCTTATCTTGTAGGGAAGAGTAATGAGACGAAAGCTGATGATACAAACTCTAGGTTCCCAGAAGGTAAATGAGTCAAAAAAGACAATAATTACTGAGGAAGCCCACTTGGGAAGCACTAACTGATTAGAAAGCACAGGCAGGTGTTACAGTTTAAATCTAAAATGGTCCCCAAGTCTAATGCTTGGAAGGTGGGTAGTGCTACACACCCATCAGTCATCAGTGGATAAATCATTGGATGTGTTCAGTAGCAAAATGTTCTGCTGGGATGGGGGAGCCTGGCAGGAGTAGCTCACTGGGGAGGTGACCTGGAGGGGTGTTCTTGTCCCTATTCCTCTCTTCTACTCTCAAGATGAATGGGTTAAATTTAGATTATAGCCAGACATGATGGTGCACACCTGTAATCCCAGCACTCTGGAGGCTGAGGCAGGAGAATCACAGTGAATATGAGGACAGATTGGGCTACACAATGAGTCCAAGACTACCCTGAAATACATAGCAAGAGCCTGTCACCAAAAGCAAACAAAAAATAATATTAGCAGAGGGGACATTGGCAGTGATCTAAAGATTGTGAGGAATGGTATTCTTTCCAGGAAAGCAGTGCCACTGTGTAGGTGTGGGCTGTCCTCACAGGGTGCAGAGAAGGGCCTGAGAACAGCTGGCCTTCCGAGGCAGGAGAGGCCATTAGCTAGCAGGAGTTTGCTATGAGGATTTTTTTTTTTTTTTTTTTTTTTTTTTTTTTTTTTTTTTTTTTTTTTTTTTTTGCAGAACCGGGGATTGAACGCAGGCCCTTGCGCTTGCCAGACATGTGTTTATTCCATTGAGCTATCTCCCTGGCCTGAGGAGTTTGCTATGCAGGGTGATAATATATGTGTGTGGGGGGGCAACCAGATGTGGAAATCCTGAGCTGAGATGCCCAGGGACCCAGCCCAGGCAAAGGGGAGTGGGCTAGAGGAACTGATATTTGGGGCTATTTGTGGTGAGACAGTGCCTTCAACTCACTGCTGGTCCTGCTGCCAGTGCTGTGATTATGAGACTGCACCACCAGGCTGGGCAGGAGCTGATAGTTAGAAAGGGGGTCTCACTCTCATGGTAATCCTCCCGCCTCAGTCTCCTGAGTGCTGGGATTAAAAGCAGGCACCCCTATGCCCAGCCCACACATTCCTTGTGATGCATATTGATGCTGCTGTTTGATGTAGGCACACTACATTTCCTTAGTGCCTTTCATCTAAGTATCATAAAGTGCACAGTAAACACTAATTAATTCTTGCAACAGTGCAAGCTATGATTGTGTGTATATTTAGTTGATGAATCACCTGACAGACCAGTAAAACACAGCTTTTACGGGAAAGACTAGGCTGGTACAATTTAACGCATAAATAACCCTGTCAAATAGTTTAGGAGGCATCTTTTTTTTTTTTTTTTTTTTTAAGCTAAAATAAAACAAAACAAAACTGTTGGAGTGCCATTAAAAAATCCAAATAATGACTCCATTAGATTGGTAACACTTGGACTTTTGCAACAAATACTACCAGAAAGAGAAAGACAGGTTGGAATCTATTAATAGCTACACCTTTAATCTTATTGTCACTTCCAACACAAATGCTTTAGCAGCAAAGCAAGCCTGGCCATTAACCAAAGCTTTGATTTAGTAAAATCGCAGGAAAAGTGTGCCACGGGCTGACTCAGAACACAGTGCTTCCTGATGAGATTTCCCTGTAGTCTCTCACTGGACCTGGGTAGCTTGTGGAGCTGAGAAGAGACTGAATCTTCCTTATTTGTTTTTAAGCCTCTCTCCTTCATAAAAGGAAAAATAGAATCTATAAAGAAAACTATCAGGGCTGGGGAGATGGCTCAGTGGGATAAGTGCTTCCCTGGCAAGCACAAGGGCCTGAGTTCAATCCCCGGTTCCACAAAAAAAAAAAAAAAAAAAAAAAGAAAACTATTAGGGCAGGACAAATTGCTCAGTGGATTAAAGCACCTGCAAGCAGGTGCAGGGGCTGGGGATTCTATCCCTCCCGCCCTGCCCTACCCCCAGGGGGTGATTCAGACTAGATGTGGCGGTGCCTGCCAGTAATCCTAGCTCTTGGGGGGCTGTGAACAGGTGGATTACTATGAATCCTGTTTACTAGTGAGACTCTGAACACCTCGTATACCCTTCCCTAAAATACAGAAAGAAAGAAAAAAAAAAACTATCAATGAGGAAATGGCCTCTTTTGTAAATTGACCCGCTGAGTGGTCAAGGGTGTACACACTACACCAGCCAAAGCTTTGCTCAGTGGGACTGGCTCAGTACCCTTTCCTATTTGGGGGAATCCCATCTTTATTCTGGCTTTCCTTTTTTTTTTTGTATTTTTGAGACAAGATCTCTCTATACAGTTCAGGCTGGACTTGAGCTCACTTTGTAGTCCAAGCTAGTCTGAAACTTGCAACAATCCTGCCTCAGCCTCCCGAGTGCTGGGACTACTGGTATGTGCCCCCCACTTCTGACTAAAAAATTAAGTGTTTTTTTAATTTTTAAAAATAAGTTTATGTATTTCAATAAAATAAAAATAAATGAAAAAAAAAGTTTATTTATCTCTTTGATGAAGGGTCTTGCTACACAGCCAGGACTCATAGTAATCCTCCTGTTTCAGCCTCCCCAGCACTGGGATTACAGGTGTGTGCCACCATGCCTGTTTTCAGTGGTCAGCTCTGCACCTGGGGCCAGCACAGCATGTGGTACCAGAGATGGAATCTGGGTCCCTGTGCTTGACAGGCAGGCACTTAAAACTCTGATCTATCTCTAAAATATTATGAAGGTGCAAAAGAGCAAATGGGGAAAGACTAGAAGTGCAGTCAGGCCTGAGGACAGAGCCGAGCTCGAGGAAGCTCCTTCCACTACAGTCCAGGAGGAAGATTCCCATTCCTGCTTCTCTCCAGTTGCTTCAGGAGATGCTGCAGGCTTTCCCCCAGAAGTCTCCAGGAGTGCCAATCACCAGCACTGCTACTGCTCTTGCTGTGTCAAACAAAAAAATCAGGCAAAGGTCCCAAGAGAAAGGGCTGCTTCCTCTAAGGTGTCACCCTCCACTGAGCGCTCAAGCAAAGAGCTTCTGTGAGGAAGGCAGAAATGGCGATGAGGTACCTGAAATACAAATATAAAATGGAGGAGCCCATTCATTCGGAAGGGGGAAATGCTGAAGGCTGTCCACATAAGGTTCAGAGAGAGCAATTCCCTAAAGTCCTTAAGCTAGCCTCTGGGCCCGTCAAACTGGTCTTTGGCTTGGAGTTGAATGAGTTCAAGCCAGGTGGTCATTGCTAACTCTGACCACCATGTTAGATCTCTCCAGGGGTAAGAACCTGGGTGATGGCCAAAACTGGCTCAGCATCGTCTTCTTCAGTGGCTACTCTGCTGCTGAGAAAGATGTCTGGGAATTCTTGTCCATGTTCAGGATCACTGATAAAAGCAGGCACTTCATCTTTGGAGATGTCAGGAAACGAAAGAGCTGGTTCAGGAAAAGTATGTGGAGTACCGCCAGGTTCTGGCAGGGACCCTCCATGCTATCAGTTCCTGTGGGGTCCCAGGCAGGGATCCTCCACACTCAGTTTCTGTGGGGTCCCAAAGCCCATGCACATGAAAGCCTTGGAGTCCTTGGCCAAGGTCACTTGTTCTGAGGCCCATGCCTAGCTAGGCTGTCATGAAGAGGCTTTGAGTAATGAGAAAGGCACAGCCCAAGATGAACTTGCAATCAGGTCTGAAGCTAAGACCAAGGCAGTCCAAGTCCCAAAGCCAGCTCCAACCTCTCTATACCTAGAATTGTCACTTTGTCCTTTGAAATGTCTATGATTCTTTGTTTTTGTTATGTGTGAATAATGTTTGAGAAATGTTCTTATAACACTCAAGGACCTTCTTTTCCACAGAAGGTTTATTTAGTTGTATAGTGTAATTTTCTTTTCTTTCTTTCTTTCTTTCTTTCTTTCTTTCTTTCTTTCTTTCTTTCTTTCTTTTTTTGTCTTTTTGAGACAGGGTCTCACTATGCAGTTCAGGATGGCCTTAACCTCACTTTGTAGGTCAGGCTGGTCTCAAACTCACAACAATCCTCCTGCCTCAGCCTCCCCAGTGCTGGGATTACAGGCATATGCCCCCACACCCGGCCTACAGTGTAATTTTCTGAATGTCATGGAGCAAACATTCATTAGTGTTTACCAGGTCTAGTGAGAAGGTATTGGTTTCTTTTGAAATTGGAATTCCTGAAATCACTTTGATGAACCTTGCCAAGAAAACATACCACTGAGCCGAGAATATCCTTGGAAATGTTAGATGTCCACACTAATGGGATCAGCTGTGTGATAGTTAACTGTTGCATTGACTTGTGTAGGAAACAGCCAATTGATTGGATCAGCATAACTCTGGGTGTGGCTGAATGGATTTACTAAAGACAGGAGACCCAGTCTAAATAGAATAAAAAGGGAAGAGAAGGGGGGCTCCTTTCTGTTTCTTCTGAGGAGCTCTAGTCCGCTCCTTCATGCTGAACATTATCTGAGTTCTAACACAGACCCTTCAGCTTTCTATGGAGGATTTTTTGACCTTCTGAAAGAGACTCTCAGAGGGCTCTACACTGACCACCAGGCTTTCCAACTTTGATTGAATTTTCTGTCTCTCCAGCATGCAGATAGCTGTTTTGCACTCTCCTACCTGACTCTGTGGGTGGTCACTGTAAACCTACCTTGTAAATCCTGATACATTTATGTATCTTATATTAATCTGCTTCTCTAGTGTGGTTTGACTGATATAAGTTGATAGGGGGAGAAAAGTAAAAGTTGCCTCAGTTCCTAGTTTGCTTTACTTAATTCAGTTTCACCTTTTGTACATTTGAATGATCTATACCTAAGTTTACTTACATTGATTCAGAATGTGTAAGAAACTATCCTGAAGGTCTTTATTTTGTTTTATTTTAAATGTTTGGTACAGGGTCTCATTATGCAACTTGGACTCATAGTGATATTCCTGTTTTCATTTTAACCTCCCCAGTGCTGGGATTACGGGCATGTGGTACTGAGGATCAAACCCAGGTCCCCTGCACTATGTCTAAACAGGAGCTTAGACCACTGAGCTGTCTTGCCAGCCCTTTTCTTGGAGCTCTTAAGACAAAAGAGTTAACTCTAATTTATGCAATGATAGATTCTGGGAGACTATCATTATGGAAATGGATGGGATATTTTTCTCTATTTCAGAGAGAAGTAGGAAACAGTACAAAGTAGAGATAGAAGATGTGACTTAATTTTCATTGATAAGCAACATTTTTGACTAATGTTTTCTGATTTTGTTTAATTGTTATTGTCCTTGAATGCTACATGTTCTGTGATACCATCTGGTTTAAAACTCTAAAAAATATTTAAGGTACATGCATGATAATGTTTCAAGTGAAAATCATTGTAGTAATAAAGCCAGTCTTTAATATGTACTTCCCCTATCACGGGTCATAACTTATTAAGTCTTTAGTGTTTATTATTCTATCAACAGGTTAGTTTTGTTTTGCTATGTTTCACATTTCACAAGAGAGCAAACTGTATATATATATATATATATATATATATATATATATATATATATATATACACTCTTTTTTAAATCATTTTATTTTTTTTTATTTTGTCTTTTTGAGACAGGGTCTTACTATGCAGTTCAGACTGGCCTTAAGCTCACTTTGTAGGTCAGGCTGGTCTCGAACTCACAACAATCTTCCTGCCTCAGCCTCCAGAGTGCTAGGATTACAGGCATGCGCCACCATGCCTGGCGGGTTTTATTTTTATTTTTATGAACTCTCTTTTGTTTGGCACCAGGGATCAAACTCAGGACCTTGTGCTTGCCAGGCAGATAGTTACGCTGCTGAGCTATATCCCTAGTCCTATTTTTTAATTTTATTTTAAAGAGTTAAAAATAAGAAGCTAAGATGATACAGAATTTTAAAAAAGAGAAGTGGGATTTTTATTTGACATGTTTTTCTTCATAAAAGGCCTACGATCATTTTGCATTCAACTTATATTGCTTAATACTTTCTTTTAAACAATATTTTTTGTTAGGAAATATTGTTTTATTTTAACTTTTTTCTACTTCATTTTAGAATTTTATCCAAGGCTGGCCATGGTGGTGCGCATCTAATCCCAGCACTCTGTAGGCCGAGGTAGTTCCAGGTTATCCTGGACTATGAAGAGAATTCAAGGCCAGCCTGAACCGCATAGCGAGACCTGTCTCAAAAAGATCCCTTCAAAACAAATAAAATTTTAATGAAAGTGTTACATATACATAATTTAATAAAATTAAATAGCATTAAGTAAATTATAGCTTGATGTGGTGGCATGTGACTACAACCTAGTCTACTTTGGAGACTGAAGCAGGAGATTCACAAATTTGAGGCCAGTCTAGGCAACTTAGTGAGATCCAGTCTCAAAATAAAATTCAAAAGGTAATTGGAATACAAAGCAGGACTAGACTACTTGCCTAGGATATATGAAGCCATGGGCTCAGTCCCCAGAACTGAAAATAAAGTCATGAAGATTACTTGCCTTGCTCTTCTGAATTACCCCTCGATGACTATCTCACAGAAAAATAACTCTGCTGTTTTTCCTTTGGTACTGAGGATCAAACTCAGAACCTTGTGCTTGCCAGGCAGGCACTTAAGCCACTGAGCTATCTCCCTGACTCCCTGGTTTTTATTTTAACTGTTCAACTATTTATTTGTGACCATATTATTAGGTGATATTTGGAAGCATCACTTTTAGACATCAGTTGATTTCTTGAGATGCTAAAAAGGGTTCATTTGTTTAATAAATATTGATTGAGCACCTACTATATTCCAGGCCCTGCTGGTGGGTTCCAGAGACAATGAAACAGACAAACCCTTAACTTTTTGGAAGTAACCATCAAGTGGATAAACACGCCCCCATACTTCTAGTATAATTATGGTCACGCACTGCATAACGCCATTTTGGACAACCACAGCCCACGTGTACAACAGCAGTCCCATAAGATTACAACAGAGATGAGAGATTCCTGTTGGTCGGTGATGTCACAGCTCTAGGGACATCGCAGTGATCACTGAGGAGTCAGTTACTGGCACATTTGTGGTAATGCTGGCACAATGAACCTATGCCAATGGCAGGCACATGAAAGCGTAGCGATATATTATGTATAGTAGCACACAATAGCTGATGACAAATGATCATTATTGACTTATATGTTCCTCACAATGTACGCTTTATTATTTTATACTGTGCTCCTACTTATAAAAAAGTTGACGATGGATTAGTAGGCTGTGTTACAGAAGCAGCAGCAGCCTCATTCACCTGTGTTTACTGTGTCTCCTTGGCACCAAGGGGAATAGGCTACACCATGTGCTGCAGATAACACAGCCTGAGTGTGTAGTGAGCTCTGCCACCTAGGTTTGTGTAATTACACTTAGACATTTGCACAATGAAATTGCTTGCATGTTTTTCTGGATGCATTATTAGTGGAGCATGACTATATGATAATTTTTAAATTAAGCACCTTCTTAAATTTTTTATTTTTTGAGGAAGGCTCTTGCTGTGTGGTTCAGGCTGACCTTCAGTTCACTATGAAGCCCAGGTTGGCTTTGAACTACCAAGCAGTCCTCCTGCCTTAGCCTTCTGAGTGCTGACATTACAGGCTTGACAATCTGTTTTAATGTGATGTCTATGTAAATATTATTTACTACAGAGTTACAAATTGTGCTACTTGTATAGTTCTTCTTCGTAGGGCTTGAAACACACTTTTTTTTTTTGGTGGAACTGGGGATTGAACTCAGACAGTTGCTCTTGCCAGGGAAGCGCTTATTTCACTGAGCCATTTCCCTAACCCCCGAAGCACACTTTTTAAAGGTACAGTTTTTAAATTTTGTCTTAAAACATTTGCACTGTGACAACAGAATAGCATAGATTGTATAACTAGCTTGCAAATCAGAGGAAAGTGTTTCCCACAGTGCTGCAGGCAGAAAGTCCAATAATGAGTCCTCTGCAGTCAGTGTCTGGTGGGGGTTTGCAGTGTCCTCACAAGGAAGAAAGAGAAGGACAAAAAGGGCTGAACTTGATGTGAAGTCTCCTTAATCAGGATGTGAATCCCATCCATAAGGGAGGAGCCTTTAGATGTAATCGCTTCCTAAAAGCCCTGCCTTTAATATTATTGCACTGAAATTAAACTTCAGCATGGATTTTGGGGGGACACATAAAATGACAGTGAGTCGTCACAACTGCTCAGTTAGTCACAGTCACAGGCTCTTCCTGCCTGCCAGTGTATGAGGGAAGGGCAGTCCTGTACATCACGAGGCTCCTCTGAGCAAGCCACTGTCTTGCTTCTGTCTACATGGAGTGTTCCTGGGCCTGCATCTTCAGTGGTGCAGGGCTCTGCTTCCTGGGTGACCTGTCTTTCTGGGTCTCATCACTTACATCTTTTTGCTTTTTTTTTTGGTGGAATCAGGGATTGCACTCAGGCCCTTGAGCTCGCCAGGAAAGCGCTTATTCCACTGAGCCATCACCCTGGCCCCTTTTTGCTATTGTTGAATAACCAGTTTTCCCTCTCTGGGCCCTTGACTGGCTGACAGGATAGCAATGGAGACCAGTGCAGGGTGTAGTTTATTTAGAAAGAACGAAGCAAAGCCCTCACTAGATGAGGAGGTCAAAGATTAAGCCCAGACAGCTTCTAAACCTAGAAAGAAGCACTGGGCTCACACAGAAGAGCAACAAAGGGGCTTTCCGGGCTTTTGTTATCTGTAGGGCTTATTATTCCTTTGTCCTTTGTGTTCCAGTTTTTCCAAAGCTTCTCTTTTACCCCGAGATTTGTCCTTTGCACATTAGTTTCTTGAAGTTTATGCTTAGTTTATCCCATCCTGGCCTTCGGTTTTCTCAGTTTATTTACCTTCTGGCTTGAAAGGAATTCTTTTCCTCAGAATTCTGAAATAATTGCTTTTAAAAAATTTATTGGGGCCAGGAAGATGGCTCAGCAGAATAAGTGCTTCCCTGGCAAGTGCAAGGGTCTCAGTTCAATCCTTGGTTCTACCAAAACAAAAACAAAAACAAAAAAAATTATTTATTTGTTGAGGTAGTATGTCCCTTTGCAGTTTAGGCTGGGCTTGCACTCACTAAATAGTCCAGGTTGGACTCTGAGTGCTAAGATTACAGTGGTGTTTCTCTCAGGTAGTTTTTAAAGATCTTGTCTTTCTTTCTTTCTTTCTTTCTTTCTTTCTTTCTTTCTTTCTTTCTTTCTTTCTTTCTTTCTTTCTTTCTTTCTTTCTTTTCCTTCCTTCCTTCCTTCCTTCCTTCCTTCCTTCCTTCCTTCCTTCCTTCCTTCGTTCCTTCCTTACTTCCTTCCCTCTTTCCTTCCTTCCTTTCCTTCTTTCTTTCTTTTTTTGTGCTATAAATAAAATTTTACAGTGAAGTTGAGCCTGCTGGTGCTAGCACTCAGGAAGGCTGAGGCAGGAGGACTGCAAGTCTGAGTACAGCCAATGAGGCTGCTCAGTAACTTACCAAGATCCTGCCTCAAAATTAAACAAATACATATTTTAAAAAAAGAAGCTGGGCATGGTGGCGCATGCCTGTAATCCCAGCACTCAGGAGGCTGAGGCAGGAGGATTGTTGTGAGTTCAGGACCAGCTTGAGCTACAAAGTGAGCTTAAGGCCAGCCTGAACTGCATAGTGAGACCCTGTCTCAAAAAAAAAAAAAAAAAAAAAAAAGAGCTGAAAGGGACAGCGAGATAGCTCAGTGGACAAAGTGCCTGCTTTGGCAAGTTTGGGGACCAAGGTTCAATTCCTGATCCTGCATGCCATGCTGGCCCCACCCCAGGGTGCGCTGAGCTGGTGATCAAATCTGGGTGTGGTGGTACACGCCTGTAATCCCAGCACTGGGGAGGCTGAAAAACAGGAAGCTCACCATGAGTCCAGCTGCATAGTGAGACCTTGTACCAAATGTATAAAGTGAAAAAAAAAAAACAACACATAAAAAAGATCTAAGGTTGTAGCTCAGTTCAGAGATCCTAGATTCACTTCTAAGCATCCTCCCCAAACACGATGAAGGATGTGTGTGTGTGTGTGTGTGTGTGTGTGTGTGTGTGTGTGTGTGTTTCCAGCCATTGATCTGGGTATTTAATTTTTCAATCTGTAGGTGTCTTTTAAGTCTGAGCAATGTTTTAGTATTATTTACTTATTCCTCTCTGTTTTCTCTTTACATTTGGAGGAATTTGTAACTTGAAAGTTGGCTTTTCTGGATTGATCTAGCTGTGGAGTTCAAAAAGATCACTGGCAGTTTACACCCAGCCTGGGCTACTTAGTAAGTTCAAGGCCAACTAGACCCTGTCTGAAGAAAGAAAGAAAGAAAGAAAGAAAGAAAGAAAGAAAGAAAGAAAGAGAAGGCGTGTGGGCTAGTCCTTTGGTCTCTAGTGCTGTAGGTGAGGCCCAACGAAGCACTAGGAACAGGACAGCATTATCTTACAGAACTAATGGAAGGTACTGTTAGAAAGAAGCTCAAAGGCTCGTGTCAAATCACAGGCCTGTGCCAAGCTGTGGCAGGAAAATGGGGCTCTGGCTTTTACAGAAGAATAGGGAGAACAAAAAGACTTGGTACCAGAAAGGTCTAGTGAGAGAAAGTAGGGGAAAAAAAGGATAGAGAGCTACTTTTCTTGCTGCTGGCATCTCAGAGCCGAGACACATGATCCTAGCAAGGGCTCAAAAGAGGACACCCAAGAGCAGAAGCAGGATCAATAGTTTTTTTGAAAGAGTAAAGACAAGATGTGTTTCATAGGGTGCGAGTGGCTCCGTGAGATATTGGTGGTTAGGGTTTTAAGCCTAGGAATTGGGCATCCTAAACAGCTCTTGGCTGAGGATATCAAGAACCTAGAGAAGACTCCCAACCTGGTAAGTCTGTTGCAAGCTGTGCTGGAATTTTTTTTTTTTTTTTTTTTTTTTTTTTTTTTTTTTTTTTTGTACACAGGGTCTCACTATGCAGCCCACATTCATAGTGATCCTCCTGCCTTCTGCCTCCCTAGTGCTGGGACTACAGGCACGCGCCACCACGCCTGGACTCCAATCGCCGGCTCAGCGCACCCAAAGGCGGGGCCAGCGCTGCAAGCGGAAGAAGGAACAAAAAAAAAAAAAAAAAAAAAGAAAAAAAAAATTATACTTTTTACCCAGTGTGGTGATGAGTGTCTGTAATCTCAGCATTCTGGGAAGCTGAGGCAGGACGACCACAGGCTCAGCAATTCAGCAGCTTTGCAAGACTGCTTCAAAATTAAAAAAAATAAGAAACGGCCTTGGGATGTAGCAGAGGCAATGGGCTCAATGTCTATTCCCTAAAAAGTTAAATTTTATGGGTCTATAATAAATCTTTGCTTGCTCATAACCATCAATTACAACTTTTAAAAGTGATCAATGTATGTGTATCATTTCATTTCGCCCAAAACAAATTCTCACAGGTCCCCATACTACGGGAGGTCAGGTGAAGAATGGAAATGCATAAAATGTCAGAGAGAAGACAACTGGACGTGCTGAGTCATGTACAAAGTCAAACAAAGAAAATAAGAAAAGTCAAAGTGAAATGAAATGCTTGGTCTAAAGATATTTCAGAGGCCACGCTATCTATACGCGGCACAACTAAACTTTGTAGTTTGTTTTTGTCTTTTTGAGACAGGGTCTCACTATGCAGTTCAGGATGGCCTTAAACTCACTTTGTAGGTCAGGCTGGTCTCGAACTCACAACAATCCTCCTTCCTCAGCCTCCTGAGTGCTGGGATTACAGGCCTGCGCCACCACGCCCGGCTAAACTTTGTAGTTTTATACAGTGTATTCTTTTAAAATCTTTTATAAGGGCAGGCCAGATAGCCCAGCAGACTAAAGAGCCTGCTTAGGCAGAGCACAGGGGACAGGGCTCAGTCCCCGAGTGTTGTGCCGGCCCCGCCCCGGGGCGTGCTGACACAGCGATTGAGCCTAGGCGTGGTGTCTCATGCCTGTAATCCCATCTCTTAGAGGCTGAAAACAGGAGCATCACTATGAATCCAATCTACCTAGTGAGACCCTGTAGACCCTGTACTAAGTACATTAAAAAAGTTTTATATTTTTGATTACTATAATGCTTCCACACACTAATTTATTTATTTCTTACATATTTAGTACAGGGGCTACAGGATCTCGCTACGAAGATCGGACTCGTAGTGATCCTCCTGTTTTCAGCCTCCCAAACCCTGGGATTACAGGCGCGCACCACCACGCCCAGTTTCCACGGCCCTCTCAGCGGGTGCCCTGGGGGTGGGGCCGGCGTGGCATCCTGGGGGATCATCCCAGTCCCTGCATTTGCCTCACCAGGCGCTTTAATCTGCTGAGCTATCTGGCCAGCCTGCTTCCACATATTTCTGAGGTATTAAGTGATGTTTTGATTCACATGTATACTGGGCAATGATGGTGAGCGTATCTATCAGCATAAAGTTGGCTTAGTGGGGGTGAGAGTACACTGGAAATCCTCTCTCCCCCCACCCTTGTGCCTCCATTACTTTTCTGTCATTGCTGGGACAAAATAGCTGACACCCAAAATTAACAAAGGAAAGATTTATTTATTTCACAGTTGGTGGAGGTTTCAGTCCATACACAGCTGGCTCTAAGGCATAGTGTCACATGGCAGAGGGCAGCTGTTGGTGGCAGCAGAAAACAGCAAAGAACAAAGGCGAAAGGGAAGAGCAGCAACAGCAGTGGCAAAAAATAGAGCAAGCCTGGCTCCTTCATGTTGCTTTCTGTCTATTGGCCCCAGGCAGGGCATAGCACTCGCATCCGTAATCCCAACACTGGATCATGAATTAATCACAAACTCTAGAAGCCTGCTCCATGCCTATTTGATGCTCTGGGGCACAGCTAGCCACCAACCGTAACACCCCAGTACTGGGTACTGAACTCAGGCCTTCACCCTAACCTATTTTCCAGCCTTTTTTAATTTTGAGATCCCATCTTGTTAATGTATAAGATTGCCCAGGCTAGGTCTGAACTTGTGATCTTCCTGCCCCAACCTTCCACAATGCTGGAATTACAGGTGTGTGCCATATGCCCAGTACTCTGAATCTTCCATTTTAGATATGCAACACATTATTGTGTTTTGTTTGTTTGCTTTGTTTTGTTTTATGTATTTAATGAAGGGTCTACAGGGTCTCACTATACATCGGACTCAGTGATCCTCTTGTTTTCAGCTTTCCACATCCTGGGATTATAGGCGTGCACCTTCACACCCAGTCTCAATTGCTGTCTCGGCGTGCTCTGGGGGTAGGGCTGGCACAGCAGGCAGGGGATTGAACTCCCAGCCTCTGTGTTTGCCTAAGCAGACACTTTAATCTGCTGAGCTATCTGGCTGGCCTACATATCACTAGTCTTACGCCTACATGTGTGTACATTTGTTTGATTATTTTCTTTAAGTTCTTAAAGATTACAAATGTTTTAAATAATTAATTATTTCCCTTCAACCCCTGCCAATGAAGTAAGATTAAAAAAAAAAAAAAAAAAAGAATAAGTTCCTTAGAGCAGACAATAGGATATTTGGTTTTAGTACCTTGTTTCCTGGTATTAAGAAAGTCCCCAGAACATATGAAGGGACTTGATAAATCTCTGTTGAAAGAAGTTTATCTACTTTAAGAATGTTGGTAGATATTAACAAATTAATCCCCAGAAATTAACATTGGCCCCTGGAGGTCTGAGTCCCTAACTCTTGGTTCCCCTTCCTGCCTGACAGTGTTATTTATATTCTTTGACATTAGCATCCAACAGATGTCACTGTCCCTCTGGAAGGCTGTTCACTGCACTCCACAATGGATGCTTGTTACAGAAGGTGTCTACCCTTATTTTTCTTTCCCACACAGTGTTCTGTGATTAGAGCAGTTCTATGTCTTAATCATGCTTGTCTTTGTTTTTATGAATATACTGGGCTTGAATGAGGCATACTGATTTTTTTGTTTTTTTTTTTTTGCGGAACTGGGTATTGAACTCAGACCCTTGCACTTGCCAGGGAAGCGTTTATTCTACTGAGCCATCTCCCTGGCCCGCATATTGATTTTAAATAGTAGCAATGAGCACAAGGTGCTTTCCAGGAAAATGGACATTATTTTAATAATTTCTTTACTCACAGAACTCAAGAATAAGAAGGCAATAGGATGCCGGGCATGGTGGCGCATGCCTGTAATCCCAGCACTCGGAAGGCTAAGGCAGGAGGATTGTTATGAGTTCGAGACTAGCCTGAGTTACAAAGTGAGCTTAAGGCCAGCCTGAACTGCATAGTGAGACCCTGTCTCAAAAAGACAAAAAAAAAAAAAAAGTTTTGAAATAGACAGTGGGCTGGCCTGACTTGATTGAAGGCAAGCATGTGGTACAATTTTATCAATCTGGTCACAAAATGAGTAACCCTATGGCAAAACATGACTGCCAGATACCTCAGCCACTGAGGGTGGGTGCTGAAAGAGGAAGGGATTAGCTGGAGTGGAGCTAAATTCTCTAGCAGTAATTTACAGTGATCTTGCTCAAATCCTTTCCAAGCCTGAATTTGCTTGTTTGCCTAAATCTTATCCATCCTTAAAAGCTTAAGAAAAATCTCCAGTTTTGTAACCATAAAAATTCCTTGGTAGTCCATATTACTATTTTTTATCTCTATCCTTTTTTTAGTTTTTTGTTTCTATTTTTATTTTTGTATTTTAGGGAAGGGTCTACAGGAGTAGCCTACAGGTTGTTCAGGGTCTCACTACTAGATTGGACTTGTAGTGATTCTCCTGCTTTCAGCCTCTCAAGAGATGCGATTACAGGTGGGTGCCACCATTCCCAGTCTCAATTGCTGTCTCAGCGCACCCTAGGGGTGGGGCTGGGGCCTGCTGGGCACATCCTTGAGAACTCATTTCCTGCCATTCAGAGTTATCTTAAACAATAGGTTATTTTCTAATTGTTTTACGTAGGAAGTATTTGCTTTCCAAACCAGAAAAGACCATGTCATTTCTATACACTCAATTAATTCATAATAAATTGATTAAAGTGCCTATTAAGAGCTCTAGATTCTTTGGTACATTTTTTAGTGCTGGGGATCAAACTTGGGATCTTGTATTTGTCAGGTAGGTACTTAAGTCACTGAGCTATAGCCTCAGCCCTAGATTTTTCTTTGAAAGAGGGTTATCGAACTCATCCTGTCAAATGGAAAGATTATACCTTGAGCTTTTTCCCAAATGTGCATTACACGTAGAAACACTTTAAGAGTAGCTAATAAATTATGAATAGCCCCAAAATATACTTCAAACTTACAAATTTTTATCTCTAGCACTACCTTTATTGAATTCAGTGTTACTCATTGAATTTATTGTTACCCATTATTGAGTTAGACTCCTATTCTAACTCCCCTTTGCTATTTTTACTCCCTTTAACACACTCTTCCACCCTATCAAAAAGGATCTTAAAATAAAAATCTAATCATGCCATTTTTCTGCTTAAAATCCTTTAATGAGTTTTTTTTTTCTGGTATAGAGATCGAACTTGGTACCCTGCACTTGTCAGGCGGGTGCTTATGCTAGTGAGCTATATCCCCACCCCCACAATCCTTTAATGACTTCATAGTTTTACTGAGAATAAAATGCAGACTTACTGAGGCCTACACAACCCAGTGTGGTATAATATCAAACTAAATCTTCAACTTATTTTTCAAGTCACTTTCTCCTGAATGCTGTACTCTGGACTTTGGTTTCCATCCTGAGGCACATGGGGCCCTTGCTCTTCTCAAGGTCTTTGCATGTACTATTTATTGTCTGTCAGGAGATCTTCAACTCCTGAAAAAAAATGTCTCACCTCAAGTGTCAGCTGAAATGCCACTGTCTTCGCCCTGAACATCTTATAAAATCTGTCTTTTTTATTAGTTTGGGGGGGTACTTTCTTTTTTTCTGTTTTCTTTTTTGAGACAGGGTCTCTCTAGACAGCCCAGGCTAGATTTAAATTTGAGATCCTCTTGCCTCAGCTGCCCAAGAGCTGGGATGACAGGAGTGGGCCACCACATTCAGCTTCTATTCTTTACTATTTTTATTTATTTATTTTATAAAATTTTTACATTTTATTTTCTTCTCACGTTTTAAGTTGTTTTAGTCTGTTCGAGTTCAGCTTGAACTATGTTTTTGTTTGTTCATGGATTTTTTTTTTTTTCTTTCTTCCCCGTAAAGTACCTCTGGCACTTCCCACAGGATTGACATACAGTAACAGCTCAAAGTATACTTGATTTTATAAACAATGCATAGCAAGTTAGGAGGTAAAAGTTTCTAGCAGTTTTATGTGATTCCAGTGTTTTTCTTTGGTTTTGTGATTATTAGAAGGAAAATGTCTATAGTTAATGCTATGCCATTTTAAGCAAATCATTTGATCTTTCCCTTTATTTTTCCAAACACATAAAACATAATTGTATCCTCTTAATCCACTTAGGGAAACATTATTCATAAAGGCACGTTGGGAGTTGCTGGGAGTGACCATGCTTGTAATCAGGCAAATGGTATATGTGTGAGTATGCTTAAGAATGTGAAAAACATGCCTGCTGGATGGGCCTCCTCCCTGAAAACTGGGGAATTTCTCTACAGAAATGGATGAGAACTTGTCTAGGGACAGTCAGTGATTGCCTGATTAAAAAGACTTTTTAGGGTATCCTCATGAATTTTTGTTTCTTCTTTGATGTGGAAAGGAGACTTGCACAGTCCTTTTTTAACTTTTATTAGTACATGTTTGCTGTACTAATAATGTAACAATTACATTCATCACAGGGAGTTGGTGTGTAAGACAGCTTAATTCTATTTTCTTTCTCTGTCATTCCTTCTCCCTACTTCCGTCTCTTGGGAGACTTGCCAGAGCTTAAGAAGGGGCTGGAAGAAATATTTTGGAATCATGATCACACATCATGATTGCATTACGTTTTTTATTTTTGTTTGGATTAGTGAGATGTACACTGTTTCCCAAGGATTCCAAAGCCAATATCTTGCAACCTGGATTGAATTTTGTTTCTTGCATTTCTTTTCCTCCCAACATGGCTTTTCGTGCTTTACCACGTGATGTACTTTCAACACTTTGCAATGCACTTTCACAGTCACAAGCAGCAGAGAAATGGTTGCTAGCTTAGAGCTTTAGAAAGAGACAGAATCCTAAGTCACTTGCACCTGGTTAGTAAAAGGCACTGGTGGAGAGAGGCAAGGAGCCCCCCAAACTCCTCAGTCTGGCTTCTGAGCCAGGGCTTATTGCCCTACCCTTAGCCAGCTCTCTCAGAAGTGTGAGGTGCTACATTCCCATGTCCCGTTGACTCTTTATGTTTATAAACAGAATCACTCAAGAATCTATAATGTTTGGAAGTCAGAGCTGGCTCGGTGCTCTTGGGGTGGATGTGGGTATCCTGGGACAGTCCCTCTGGACACTGCTGGCCCGTTTCCAGTGCCTCTTCTTCCAGGCCAGGGTGGGCTGCATCGGTTTTGTCTTTAGCTGACGAAAATGTGCTGTTGTGCAGCCACTGGTACCTGTATTGGAGAAACAGCACACAAGCAAGAGGCTTTCAGCCTCAGTGGCATGTCAGAAAGCGAGAAGTTCTGCAGCCTGTTATGCTATCCCTTCCCCAGACAGAAGACAGCAAAAATTGCAATCAAAGATCTCTTCATCTTGTTGATAAGGTCACTAGTAAGCCAAAATGTCTATCAACATCAACCACAGCATTTCAGATGAGCTCTATTACCGCAAGATGCTCCATCTCATTGCCAAGTTTGAGGGCAAAGAGAATGAAATCTAGACAGGAAGAGTCAATGTAGTTGATGTTGCAGAAGTGCTTGATCGGCCTCCAATGCATCCATCAAATACCGGGGTTGTAAGCTGGGAGCACAGACCTGGTGTGATGGAAAGCATGACTGTTTCAGCGTCAGCGAATCTCATGGCATGGATGAGCTGCAAAACATGTTGGATGGATTCATTAAAAAATTTGTTCTCTGTCCTGAGCATGTGAGAATCCTGACACAGGTCTTCATGAGAAACCAGGGAAGCAAACGTCAGGTAATTATTGTAAAGCCTGTAGCTAGTGAGGCCTGCTTGATGCACATCATGAGCTCTGCACCCTCCTTCTCAAAGACCTGCCTGGGAATAGTGACAGTGGTATAGGAAAGAAAGAAAAGGAATCCAGCAGTGAGGCTCCACCCATGCCACCCTCAAGTGAAATGAGCACCCTTCGGGCTGTGGAGGAGGAGGAGGAGGACTAGGGTGAGGATGGATAGGATCAGGGACCATGCCCAACTCCTGGTGCTCAGTAACGACCCAAAGAATCATGGAGGAGCATGTGAATGAATATCCTCTTCACTTCTGTTAAGACAAAGAAAGAAGAGGGTATTATTGACTCATCTGACAAAGAAATTGTTGCTGAAGCAGAAAGACTAGGTATAAAGGCCATGTATCCTCTTGTTCCAAATGAATTTTTTTTTTTCATGAGAAGAGTAAAGAACAAATCAAGAAACACAACTGCCATTTCCTCAGACTCTGTCAGAGCAACTGAAAAGCTCAGCAGCACTTCGTTGTGGTCTGGAACGTGTGGTGGTAGTGTATCAGGCTCGTCTCCTATCTAGGATCCCACATATCTCAAAGGAGATGTACAACACAGACCTGTTGGAAGTGGATGTCAGCTAGTCAAGAAGGGCCTCTAAGAAGTGTGTTTCTTTCTTTCTTTCTTTTTTTGGTGGAACCAGGGATTGAACTCCGACCCTTGCGCTTGCTAGGCAAGTGCTTTTTCTACTGAGCCATCTCCCTGGCCCCAAAGAAGTATATTTTGAAATAACTTGTCAAAGAGATTTGTGTCAAAGAACAACCATTTTCTAAATGGTTGTAGGAGGCAAAAGAAACATTCTGGTGGTGAAGATGGTGAGGAGGATGAAAACATCAAGGAAGTTTATTCAAAAACTGCCAGTGTGCCAAAAGTTCGAACTGAAGTCTGTTGCAAGGGTGATGACATTGATGGATGCCACTGAAATACTGGGTGTGACCTAGCTAATGGTGTAATGCTGCGAATTGTTCTCCATCATCAGCCAGAAGAAGAGCATGTATGTGTTCAAGCAAAGGCTCAACATCGTGCTACACTTTAAACTAAAAATCTACTGCTGTGAGTGGCCTGTAACTAAGCCCAGTGAGACATCTAGGGAGTCCAGACCCATCAGTGAGCAGATGCAGTTTGCTTATTTATAGCATGGTTCCTTTGGAAAAAAAACTAGTGGTGGACATATTTGGATCACAGTTATATAGCTATAAAAAGAAAGATTTGACTTGGGTCTTGAAAAAAAAAATCTGTAATTGGGGCTCGCACCTGGCAAGTGTAAGGTCTTGAGTTCGATTCCTGCAACAAAAAAAAAGTATAATGATATAAATATCTAGAATTCTGACCCACATGATTGTGCCAATATTCATATTTTATACTTCTTTTCTTTTGGTTTATTTCAGTTTTGGAGCATTTTATATGCTTTTAAAACTAATGACTACATTTCAGAAAGATGCTTCTATTAACGATGTCATCTGAAGTTCAAAATACCTAGGTCACCTAGTGCCCTCTACTGAAACAAGCATGTATAACAAATTAATACATTAATCTCTAAGAAACTGCTGATATTATGTCTCAGGGTTGCCAAAGACCTCTAATTTTGTAGTAATTCTTAATCTAAGTTTTCATTTCTAACTTTATTATGTAAACTAAAATATCAAGAATTTATATTATTACTCCTTAACCCAGTGATTAATCCAGAGGACATTTAATAAATATTTGGTAAATATATTTTATTATTCTAGAACTTTGTAACACTGAAATACTGCATGTATTCTAGTGGTGCAGAAAGGATAATCCACCATGGCCTCTTTTGCCATGGGCCCTCATATCAACTGGCCTTCTTCTCGTCTAGTGCTTTGCCTTTAGACTTGGCAACTGCTGTCATTTCTTATTTTCTCCCACCCCCACCAACTGTAGGTGTTATCTGTGGTTTTGCTCAAAATACACTGGAAATTTACAAAAGCTTAAACATTTGAATAAGACAAATCTTAGTTTAGGCCTAGACTCTGCTGCTTCCTTAAACAAGGTACTCATCTTTCATAAAGGTTTTCTATCTGGAGGAAGAGGAGATGACTTTAGCCTAACTCATAGGATCTCTGAAGATTTAAATGATCCAGAGCGGATACAGCATTAGCACAATATTTGCTGCTTAGCAAATGCTCAACTGTTGGTAGCTTTATTGTTGTCTTTGTTATGTTTTAAATTAAGCAGTTTTAGTCTTGAGCATTCTACTGATAGGCTTAGTGAACTTTGGCACTTTCTGTATTTGTCAGCATCACAGAAAATATTCGTTTAATAAAATCCTGTCTCTAAGAAGGGGAATTCTGAATTAAATCCACACAATTTATAATTCTTTTTCATAGCTCTTGTTCTGACAGTGTTCACCCAAAAAGACTTGCCCCAGATTCCTCAGTTTTTCAGGCCACTTTATACTTATCAATCATTTTTATTAGTTCTTCCTCCTTCCTTGAGACATAGCAGAATACAGTAATCTTTATTTAATAAAATGTGAGGGTCTTGGCACACAGCGAAGAAGAAACTTGGAAACTATGGAACTGGAGCAAGACAGGAACCAAAAGGTTTTATTGCTTATTTCATTATGCTGGTATAAAGGAGTTACCCACATTTAAATTTCCTATTTTAAAATTTATTTTAAATTTTACCACATTAGTGTCTACATATAGTTTAAAATCTAAGTAACTTTATGAAATTTGTAATGAAAAATACTATCCCTGATCCTATCCTTCCCCCAAGTTGGCCCCTTCCCTCTACTCTCTAGTGATCAGTATTTCATGTCTTTTAGCTGATGTACTCCTCAGGGTTTCTTTTTTTTTTTTTTTTTTTTTTTTTT
>PVKA01012265.1:0-58297 GCA_004027165.1 Ctenomys sociabilis
CTACAGAATAATGTACAGGACTACAAGATAAACCCTGAGAAGACTTCAATGACCACATAGGAAATATAAAGTACATGTGTTGGTATATAAGTTTGGATCTACCTAGGTCTTAACCATCCAGCAGAAAAGCATAAATGTATAAAAATGAAGTATACATCGTGAACCCATAATATTAAGCTGAGCTGTAAATGGATATGGTTGATACTCTTTCTTTGCTGTATTATTTGCACCTGAATTTTATAGAGATGTTTTAAATTTAGGGTCTTTTATGCAAAATAAATTAAAACTTTTCAAAGATTATATGAAAATTCTTTTTTATAGCACATTTAGTCTTTTGCTACATAATTACTTTTCCAAATTCTTTTCCTTGGTTATGTTTTATTTGTTTGTATGAGATAGTTCAAGCTAACTTTTCTCAATCTTAGACTTTTTTGTTTTCTAAGTACAAACAGGCCTTTCATTCATTCAGTTGATAAAGTTAAATGTAGAATAGAGTACTGCCAGTCAGTTTAGTGGGCCTGAATTTTTCAGTCTGGTTGGTGTTGGTATTCTTTCTCTCTCTCTCTCTCTCTCTCTCTCTCTCTCTCTCTCTCTCTCTCTCTCTCTCTGTGTGTGTGTATAACTATTATACAAATTACATGTATCAGTATATTGCATATACAATGTCTATGTGAATATACAGTATGCAGTGGCAGTGAGGGTCTACAAAGTATAAAGCAATGATCTACTGCACAGACTGTTGTCTTTCTTCATTAAAGTCTCACTGATTCCTTACAACATTCTGATGTCTACCCCATTCCCTAAAGAATATCACAAACTAGGACAAAAACCCTCTCACAGGAACTTCTTCCTTTTCCTCATATTTTTTCTCATTGGCCATGAGAGCCATCCTAATGAAGAGTTGTCTCATCTCCTTAACCCTCATTCTAGATTCTAATACCTGGGTAAATTTCATTAGATACTGTTAGGGCATGAGAATGGAATGCTTTCCACAGGTTTGTGTTGAAAATTTGATACCCAATGCAGCAGTGTTCACAACGTTCATATACAGGGCATAGAGAGGTGTTGACCTCATCAGTGGAATGGCTAAACAGCTATTAGGAAGCTTCGTTGGAGGAAGGAAGGCATCAGGTGCACAAGATGATTTTCTATAGTCTGGCCTGTGTCTGTCTGTCTCTCTGCCCTCTTCCTTGCTCTTCCTCTCCCTGACTCACCCCCTCTATGCCTTCCCACTGCCATGAAGTGACTGACTCTGCTGCTCCTTCCCGGTCTCCTTCCATCATGATATTATGCCTTGCCATGGTCCTACAGAGTTGGATCTGAGAACCATGGACTAAACTACTAGCCAAAATAAACCCAACCTTCTTTTAAGTTGTTATCTCAAGTAGTTTCTTTCCAGGAGCAAAAATATATCACAGATACCTCTTCTCAATTAGAGTGATCAGTTTTTATTTATACAATTTTGTTTCCATTTTTTAAAAAACAGTCTTCTCATTTCACCCTGTATAGTCTGTCTTTCTCCTCATAGCTTCCCTAATCTTTTTAAGAGGATAAAAACAGAGAAGGAAGGAAGGAAGGAAGGAAGGAAGGAAGGAAGGAAGGAAGGAAGGAAGGAAGGAAGGAAGGGAGAGAGAGAGAGAGAGAGAGAGAGAGAGAGAGAGAGAGAGAGAGAGAGAGAGAAAGAAAGAAAGAAAGAAAGAAAGAAAGAAAGAAAGAAAGAAAGAAAGAAAGAAAGAAAGAAAGAAAGAAAACCACTAGAAAGTGCAGAATTTTACTAAACAAAATAGCAGGAATTCTACAATGGTTGTTATATTGCATAATGTTGTCTTCAAATTAGTTGTTTAGATTACCAGACATATTGAAAATTGGTGTAAAGAAGTTATAAGAAATTTAAAAGGAAGGTCTGGCCAAATAGTTCAGCAGATTAAAGCACCCGCAAGCAGGTACAGGGATCTTGGGTTGGAAGACAGCCCACCCCTGGGGCACTCTGAGATAGCAATTGAGACTGGGTATGGTGGCGTGCGCCTGTAATCTTAACTCTTGGGAGGCTGTAAACAAGCAGATCACTAGAAGTCTAATCTAGTAGTGAAACCCTGCACACCCTGTAGACCCTTCCCTATAATACAAAAAAAAAAAAAAAAAAAAAAAAGGAAAGAAAAGAAAAGAAAAGAAAAAAAAAATTGCTCCTTTCAATAGACCAGCAGAAATATGCTGCTGAATTTCTTGTAGATGGTTTCTACAGATTGCTTCCATTTTCTTGCCACTAACTACTCACTTGTAAATTTCTCAAATTTTTAATGTCTGCAATGAGTCATCCAATCACCAAGCTAAATGATCCTAGTTTTACCTTATCTTGATACAATGATTTATGCTCTCTCAAAACTCAATAATTTATGCTCATTTTCCTCTGCGAATGACTCATTTTTTCTTTGTCTTAGAGTTTTCCTGCTGCTCCTGAATGTAATCATTCTCTTATGCTCTGTGATTCTGTTACGTACTCACTGCTCAGAGGACATACAAGCAGACAGCTGGAGTGATGTTCCTGTGATGAGTGTAACTTACAGTTATTACCTTCAGTGCCTCCCACACACTTCTATGGCAAATAAGCATTGGATAAACATGCAGTTAATAAGTAATAGATATATAAAAGCAAATATGTTTATGTAAACATGAACTTTTATATATTCATAAAATGTCAAATTTTAGTGTCTAAGCAAAGAATTACAACTTTTAAAAAGTTCTCTGCCATCGCTTCTTGGTCTTTTGGCTAAGATCAAGTGTAAAAAGTTCTCTGCCAGCTTTGTCAAAGTAAAAATCATACCAGACCTTTGACCTGACACGTATGACCTTCACCAACTTGAGTGACAACTAAACTTGAACATCTGAAGACATTTCCACATAACAGTTAAAAAATTTGAAGTTAACCATGATGGATTCCAGAAATGGTAAATGGTAGCAGAGAGAGAAGTATTCCCATTTTTGTCAGATATTCCTTGAACTTTCATAAAAGAAATGAGATTTCAAAGTAATTCTTTTTCTACAATTTTTCCCTCTATTTAATATTTATATAATGTTAAAATTAAAAATTATGAAAGTGGCAGAAACAATGAACATTTTTACCTTCTAAAATGCTTGACAGTTTTAAACATTAAATTTCCTATTTTCAGGGATGCTTTAATTTTGCTATATGTCTACCGTGTGGACTTATTTTATTTTGTTCATGTTTCCTTTTTTTATGTATTTGGTACAGGTACAGGGTATCATTAAGCAGCTCAGACTCATAGTGATCCTCCTGTTTTCAGCCTCCCAGCACTGCAATTACAAGGCGCAGCACCACACTAGGTATTGGTGGTCAGCTCAGAATCCTGGGGGCAGGGCTGGCATGGCGTGTGGTGCCGGGCATGAACCCCAGTCCCTGAACTTGCCTAAGCAGTTGCTCATATTTCTTGAATCTGACAATTCATGCATTTTGTGGAATTGTTTCCCCATGAATTTTATCATTTTTAAATGTAAGTTTGTCTTAGTGAGCCTTGTTTTTCCTGTGAAAAACCAACATTTGCAGAGCTGTGTACAGAATGGTCCTGTATTTCCTTGCAGCCCCACCCCCAGGGATGACATGAGTTTTACATTAGTTTTTCAGCCTTGGGTTTTATGTGCATCTGAAGGAATTACATATTTGATCTCTAAAGTTACTGAGGTACAGGGCTGCGCTTGATATTTCCCACCTGAGCTTTGCTTTTCTCTCCCAGAGAAAATCTTATTACTTCCTTATCTTCTTTGTTACAGTTTTCCTAGAGCCATTTTTCACAGTGGTAGTAGCTTTTGGTGTCTCCTCACTTACAATTGGTTATCAGTTGTGTCATTTTTCTTCATGATCTCATCTCTTCATTCTTCACCTAAATGCACGTTAACACAGCCCCGAAGGATCTTTGATTTAGTGTCTGTCCCTCACACTGGATTGGAGGCTCTCCCTGAGTATTTTTGCAAAAGGATTCTTACAGAGGAGTATTTTTATGTGTTGTAGATGCATTATTTTTATTTTTTCTTTATGCTAGATTTCCTTCTGAAAGATCATGAATAAAATAAGAGATCTCTTTAGCTATACTGGACAGGTGATCATTCTGTGATGTAAACCATTATAGGAATCCAAGAGTAGTGTATAAGAATTTTGTATCTGAGCAACAAGACATCAAAGTATAAGACATTAAATCATTAGTTTCCGTACTTCGTATTTGCTTCCTCACTATTCTTGGTGAAGGAAATGCAGCCTTAGGGAAAAAAAAAAAAGAATTCATTTTATGAAGTTCAAAATCTGAAACTTAGTTTCAAAACCCAGAAATTTGCCAAAAGAAAACCTATGCCTGTTTCCTCTATGGCAACAGAACCTAGCTAAGAAAAGCCAGAAAAAACCAAGAACAGTGTCCATCCTTCACTGTTGTTGAAGTCACTGTTGCATGAACCAAATGCCTCCATATGAATCCTCACCTCTTAGTTCACAAATCCTATGACTTCAAGTGATTAACTTTTCTCTATGTGTCTTCTTTAAAGAGTTAAAGACATCATATTACAGTCTTACACGATTACAGCAGCACAATTCATGGTGGCTAAATCTTGGAAATCCAAAATAGAAATAAAAGGTATAATTATTTTCATTATGGTTGGAGTGAAATATACAACACCTAAAGTTAAAGGAGTAATTCAGCTCACAGTTTGTCAGGGTTTCATCCCATAGTTGGCTGGCCCCAGCAAGCGTGGCTGGGCAGAGGGGCACCACAGAGGAGAGCTGTTCAGGATAGGTAGTCAAGAAGCAGAGATTGGAGGAGAGAGAGGCCTGCTGGAGGCCACGCCCCTGGCAACTACCTCCTGGACCATGTTTCTCCTGCAAACATCACACTTATCCATGAACTCACCAGTAGGTGATGCACAGTGGGCCTTGTGGCTTGGTCCAAAAACTACCTAAACCTTCTCCGTGGCCAGGGTGGTGGTGAGCTCCTATAATCCCACACTTCAGAATCTGAGTCAGAAGGATTGCTGCTAGTCCGAGGCCAGCCTAGGCTACCTAGTGAATTCAAGCCCAGCCTGAATTACTTAGAAAGGCCTTGTCTCAAAAAATAAGTAAAATAAAATCCCTCACCTATGCAAGCATGAGGCTCTATGTATAAACCATAAAGAAGACCAAGGTACAAGATGACATGGGGAGGACACCACGTGATGGAGGGAGAAGACAAGGAGGGGAGAGGAAGGAGATTAGAAGAATAAGGATGTGCTATGCACATGCACCCACTCCTCACATAAAATGTAATCTTTGTGCTGCAAACATGCTAATTTTATAAGAAGAAATGTTCCTTGTCTATAAATTAATCAGTGTTAACTATTCAGTTAAAACAGCACAACACAATCTAAAACATAAACCAAACGCTTGTGCAATCCATGTGACTCAGTTCATGGCCTCTATTAATGATAGGCATACAACAGAAATGGAGAGCCGTAATGCAGGACAGCAGTCAATTAAAGCAAAAGAAAAGAAAAGCTGGAAAATTTAGCAATAGGACCACACTTAAAATAGAATGTCTCTCAGTAGAATGGTGTTTATTGGGAATATAATATTTTCCTAATATTATTTGGTTTAATTATTCAAATCAGTTGAAAAAGCCAAAATGGTCAATTCAACTATTCGTGCAAGTTTTTCAGTCCTCTTGCAGCCCCAAACTGGCCACAACCACCTGCCACTTGGAGCGTAGAGCCCTGATTCTTTCTATACGTTACAGGGATACAATTGCAAACAAAATCTTGTCCCAAACCAGAACCATCATCTCCTTCAAGGCAGTAAAGAAGAAATGATTGTATTTTTCAATTAGCATTAAACAGGAATGTGATGCACATCTCAAGCAATAGCGAAAATCTGCAAAGACAAAAAGAAATCTCACCCTTCACATTGCCCAGCAGAGGCTGTCATTGCGTACGTGGCGTGGTCTCAACTAGTGGGTCTGACAACACCACTTGTCATACAAAGCTCATCTTACTTTACCTGGCAGCCGGGGTTTGCATGTGTGTTAGCAGCTGACTCATCTGGGAGGAGAGCCCACTTCTCATACTTTACAACAGAGATAATTTGGAAATGGAGCCAGATGTTCACAAAACCTGGGGGACAGGATCCCAACCTTTGATGTGTACATGTTAGCCTGACAGTCCATGAGAAAGACATGCCTGGTCTATAGACACAAGAGCCACAGAGGTCTAACTACCATATATATATATATATAATTTTATTTATTTATAAATATGCATTTTATATATTTATAAATATAAACTTTATAAAGTTATATTTTATATATTTTGTTTTTATATTTATATATTAGCCATTTTATATATTCATATTTTATATGTATCAAAAACAGAGAAGAATTTTAATTTTATAAATTAAATACCCAGTGGAAAGGAAAATCTCTTCTTTCCACTTTTCCACAGGGAAAATTTAACCTCTTATTTTCATTTTGTTCTTACAGGTCCACCTAAACATTGCCAGTTCCCCTTACAGATGAGATGCTGAGGCACGGGGAAGTTAATTATCTATTTGACAGTCAGTGAAGGCTTCATATGTTTTTAAAATTGACAAAGACCGGGAAGCCATTTCCACTTAATTTTTCTTGCATTGTTAAAATATGGAGCCTCTTTAATGATACATCTCAGGAAAAGAAAGGAGAAAATGTCACATAACTTTTCTATTAGATAACATCCTTTCTCTGTTGTAAGAATATTAGACAGAAACTCTTGGTTATTTTAATTTGAAGAGGATTGCCCATTAATTCTCTCAATATTCAGACCATTTGTTGTGCTGAATCAGCCCGATGTTAGAAATGTTTCATTGTCAATAACAATCAGGTCGGTAGTATTTTATCCCACTAAGGATTTTTTTAAGGGTTTTCAAAACTTACCAACTGAATTCTGATCAGCTGCATGGCAGGTGCAGGAGCAGAGGAAGTAGCTGCAGTACAGAATTCCCTTCATGGGCTTGGTGGACTGGGGCCACATGGGTCACAGAGCGCCTAGGGCAGGGCTAATGGGGATTGCAGGGTGGAGTGTTCACCCCACATCTGTTCTGAGCCTCTTTCTTGGGTTGTGCAGAGGGGCATGTGGTGGGTCTTAAACTTTTCAGCTCTCACTTTTTTATTTCAGCCTTTAGATTTTGCTCCGTTGTAAGAAGGTTGCTCAGTTCAGTGACTGATTTATAGAGTAAGGTTCAGATGAAACTTTCTGAGTATTCTCTTTTTCAGCCTGACATCCTATTGGAGGGCAGTAACCAGGGCCTGCGTGTTCTTTTAATTCTTTATCTCACAGGAATGTTCACCATGGACAAAGCAAAAACACTTCTTTGAAATAAGGTTATCTCTCCTGCTCCAGTCTCTCTGTCTCTGTCTCTGTGTCTCTGTCTTTCTGTCTTTCTGTGGAAGGAGGTGATAAGTGCTGGAGCGCACAGAGTGTGTTCTAAGACTTTGGGGCAAATATGGGACGACCTCCAGGAGGCAGTCAGAGTGGTGAAAAATCACACACCCACCTCAGTGCAGACACTGAAGAAAGACTGCTTATAGGAAGCAAAATTTATAATTCTAAACACTTGGAAAGGGGCTGGGGACATGGCTCAGTGGAATAAGCGCTTCCCTGGCAAGTGCAAGGGCCTGAGTTCAATCGCCGGGTCCACCCCCCCGCCCAAAAAAAAAAAAAGAAATCTAAACTCTTGGAAAGTGCAGTGCGTAGTGTGATATACTGACTTCCTCTTTGAAAATATTCCATCCAATTTAGGCTGAATAAAGACAGGATTAGGATCTGAGCTCATAAATATAACTGTCCTGCAGAGTGCTCTCACCCTCCACCATCCTCAGTTCCCAGGACGACGCACCGTTCATGCTTGCTGACCTTTGCACAAAGGCAGGAAGTGTGTTTACACGTCTCAGGCTACGCATGGCACCTATTGGAAGAGAGGCATATCACTTAATATGTGTCTCTGTTAACTAACACAAAGAAATAATATTTACAATCCTTTGGGAAGTGCACAGGGCCAAACTGTGAAGCAGGCAGTATAAATAAGATTTTCAACTCTAGTTCAGTCATGATGCCTAGTGCTTCTAGTTACTGTTTAATTATTCTGCTTTAAAAACTTTTTCCAATGTCTAATTCTGAGAGTTCTTGGTGACATTAGGATTGGGGAGTGGGATAATAGAGAAAATAACTGGACCATGAAAGACAAGAAGATAGCCAATCCAAATTAACTAGTTACACACAGATGTATTTTTTCCTTCAAGAAAATCATCATAACCTCTTCTATTTAGTTGTATTTTTACTCCTTACAGCAGAGTCTATATGTAGGCAACTGTAGAAATAATTGGTCAGCTAGCCATTTAAATTGTGTAAATGTGAGAATCTGAAAATGTTTCATCTTATTCCTCGAAGCTAATATCTATTTTTTCCTAAGATTTTCTACCCACAAAAAATACAAATGCACATTAGATGGGTCATTTACAGATGCATTAAACATTTATACTTTTTCTTAAATTAAATTAGCATACAATGTCCTGAGAGATTATTTTGATGAAGGAAGAGTAGAAAGAATTTGACCTCACTGGTTATCTAAGAAGGAGGGTGTAGTGACAGCTAAATACATGTGTGCTCTTTCATTATTTTAGGAATAAAAATATTATTTTTTCTTTATTTTGAGACTCTAATCATTTACATTTGCCAAACATTTAGGCATGTCAACATGAGTTTTAATGTGAATAAGTGTTACTTTGACACAGAACAATGCAATAATTTTATAGAGATAGAAGAAAAGCTTAGTGTTAGCTTTAACCAAAATAAAGGGTGGCAGTGGAAAAACCAGCACTTAAAATATCTTGAACTTCTACATGGAGAAATTGATAGATAAATACCTTAAGTGAGTTCATAGAACAATAACCATTTTAACTAGCATCTAAGTCCACTAAGTCCCACACTATCCATGTTAAGATGCAGATAGAGAATGGTGGTACCTGTAGTAACTGGAGTAAGGGTTAGCATCTGGAAGTCACACTGAGGGGACGTGTGCCTTATTTCCCAAAGCACATTTGAATTCCCCTGAAGGAGCTCTGTAGCTCCCACCAAGAAGTACAGTTGTACTTAAACCAAACAATTATGATGGTTTCAGACATTATATTAATTGACAGTAATACTTAAGAAGTAAAACATGAATTTATTTTTATTAAATCAGAATTATAAAACTGGAACAAATCTAGTACATTTAGTCTGTAAGTTTTCCCTTCAGAATCTTATAATCAATACTTAGTGAAACTTTTCTTAAACAGATTACTGGACTGAATTATTAGCTTCTTTATTATAAATGAATAGCCTCGCTCCTCCTTCTGTATGCCTAACAAGAAGAATGGCCTCTTCCTTGCACTTTATTACTGCCTGAATACAGATGGTTCAGGCTCAATATGTCTGAAATTGGACTTCCATCCTCGCTGCAATCCCGCCCTCCTGTGCTGTCAGTCTTTGTAAATAACCCACAATCTTTCACTTTCTCCCAGCCGGCCACCTGCCTAGCCTCTTTCTTCTTGACGTCCCTACATACACATTGAACTTGCAGTTTAATTTGGTTCTGTTGATTCTCTACATGTCCATAAATTTTTAAAGTGAGCACTTTTTAAAAAAATAAAAATTATATAGAGAGCATAAAGGAATCTGAGGCTTCAGCTTTTGCTTCCTATGAGATTTTCAAAACCATATGACATGTGCTCCTGAACTGCATGACCCAGAGCAGGCGTTTGAGGCAGGTCCAGAGAGTGCTGAGCTGAGGCGGGCCAACCTTATCTGGAAGGTGGTCAAAAGTCGTGTGGGACCTACAGGGGAGGAGGCATCTGATTCAATATCCTCACAATTTTTTTCTGTTCACATAGAACTGTGTGATTAAAAAAAGAAAAAGAAAATAAATCACACACTTTGTCTTACACCTTTAAAAAACAGTAAATATGACCGGCAGCTTTCATTGCCAGCATGTGTAGAACCACCTCGCTGGGGCTCATTCCTAAACAATTTTCATTTTTGCTGTTTTGGAGAGGATCCATTGTGCTGATGCATCACAATTGGTGAAACAGTGTATTAGGGTTTTATTAGAGAAACAATACAAATACATATATGTAAATTTGTGTATAACATGATATACATATATGCATACAAAATTACAAATTTGACATATGATGGTCAACCAGAGGTGGATGAGGAAGCATGTAGAGGGCATCCACACGCTGGAGATGCAAGGAGGGTGCTTAATGCAGTATTCCAAGCATATCCATACCAGGAGGCTGATGGGCCTGCAGCAGAATCTGCTGTGTCTACACTGGACGATTAAAGGAGCCAAGGCAGATTCCGGAGTGTCTACCCTGGGAGCCAGGAGATGACCTCCAAGCTGAAAGAAAAGAAGGAGCTCCTCCAAAGAGGGACGCTCATCCCTCCTCATTCTCCTTTTGTACCATCCAGAGGGTCAGCCACCCTAGGGCAAGCCTCTTATACCCCAGGGTATAGAGTTGCTGTGTGTATTTAGTTAAGCTTCCAAACTTCTTCAGTTCACATAGTCAGTCAACCACTACACACAGTATTTTCTATCAGTGGATATTTGTTTTTAATTCTTTTTGTCATTTTTGGCTTTTCCTATTGTAAACATTGATATAACAAACATCTTCAAATGTACTTTTTTCTTGTGTGTTACTCAGATTTTCTTCTTGATATCTATCAGTACATTTTTTTTCATAATATGTGCTTCATTGAAGTGGTCTGTATATTTCTTCTGGTAATCTTTTTTATGTGATAAGGTGCTTGCCAAAGACTTAGATATGTTATTTTCATTATTATTTCCAATTTTTGCATAATCACACAATACTCCATGACTGCATTTTTTGTATTATTATTTTTTATTTTTCATTTATGTGTTTCATACAGTTACATGGTACACAAGGTACACAGCTGGGACTAGTCATGATCCTCCTGTTTTTAGCCTTGCCAGGGCTGGGATTACAGGCAGGAACCACCATGCCTGGACTCAGTCGCTGGCTCAGCATGCCGCAGGGGTGAGGGCAGTGCAGCATGAGGGACCGGAATCGAACCCTGATCCTTGTGCTTGCCAAAGTACACACTTAGTCCACTGAACTATCCCATCAGCCCCGTGACTACATTTTTATTGATTAATATAGGTGACGGTCATGACTTTTCTAGCTAGAAAATTGCCATGAGAATGAAACATGTCAAAATTATTTGAATATAATATTGATATGTTTACTCCCTTTTCTAATTTTTTTATATTTTCTAGGACTTCCAGAATGATATTAAATACCATTGATAAGATATTTTTGTGCCATTTGCATATTTGTGAAAATCCATGAACTCCAGACTGAGTGCTCTAACACAGGGGCCAGACTTCACTGCTATTGAAACTTCTCTGACTCCAACCTTGCAGAAATCCCATTGCTGCCTCTGTCTTATGGCTCAATAGCAGTGAAGTCTGGCCCCTGTGCAGAGCACTCTGTCTGGAGTTCATAAAATATCAAGGAAGTTCTACAACTTTTCATGTTAGAAGAGCCTCTCGGCCTCAAGAACTATACAAGCCTGTTTTCTAAGTCTCTGTTTGCTGAAAGTTAGACATTAATTTACATGTCAGAAGTAAGGGATGCTAGGAAATGTAAATTTTTTAATTTAACCTGGAAATGGGTGAGAAAATAATCAAAATAAAGAACCATCAAAATAAGGAACTTTGGACAACCACAAATTAGAGATTTCTACATTCAGTCTGCCATTTTGGATGAAACTTGGTTTTTATTTTCTTTAATCCTATCATAAATTTCATCAAAAGGACCTTATGACAAGGATGTTGTGTGCCGCTGTACTTTTTCAATGTAGAGAAACTAGTATTCATGACTTCCTGGAGCTTTAAGTCTACTAGAGGAGACAGATTAAATTATCACAGACTAAATTAGCATGAAAAGAAATTTCACATTACAAATGTTATCACTGTGGTTGAGGGGCAGGAACAGGGAGTTCAAAGCATATGCCAGGGATAATTGACCTATTTAGAAATATTAAGAATTTGTTGAGAAACTGTTGCTTGATCTGAGATTTGGAAGCTGATTAGATATAGGGAAGGGGAAGGTAAAAGTGCAGCAGACAAAACAGAACATTTTAAAAACCTTAAGCACGGGACTACACTCAGCAAGTATGAGGATTTAAAAGAACTCTGTGGTGACTGAAGTAGAGAGTGAAGTAGAGGTGCTGGAAAAGGTACCGCAGCCCAGAAAAGCATTTTGGTCTCCCTCCTAGGAGCTCTGGGAGATCTCAGCCTCCAGCCACAAGGAAAGCAGTTGGAAAAATTCCAGATTACTGAGTTGTTCAGGAAAAAGAGACAGTACCAGCTCAGGGAAACACTTAACAAGCCTTGCCTGAGTTAATGAAGAAACCAAATGGGAAAACAATACTGGTGTGTCTTATAAGCAACAATAAATCAAAATTAAAGATGTCTGAAAGGTATTTTGTGAAATTTGATGACCAAATCCAATTCAGAAAATAAGAAAGCAACTGCGTAGAGTTAACATTAACAATGCATAGAATCAAAAATATTTCCATTAACTAAAAGTTTCAAGCTATTGTTACAAAAAACTGGTCAAACACTGGAAAAACAGCACTGAGAAGGTTGGGAGGCAGTTTATTACCCAAGTAGGCCTTTAACCAAGATCTCCCCACAAGAGATAGAGCCCCATCTAGTGGGGTTTCAGAGCTTTTAAAAGGAAAACGAGCAGAGACGTACAGAGGCAGATCTGGTACACATGACTGAAGAGTTGGGTGACACCATGGGATGTTGAAGGAGTTTGAACACCTCAAGTCTCATAAGAAGGCTATCAAATAAAGAAAGAATAGGATATACAAAGGAATAAACATCCTGTTACATTTGAAGTTACACTGCAAAGCTAGTAGTGAGCGGGTTACTCAAAAGAAGAAATGTTCCATTGTCAGGCCTGCCAGACATGTCCACTTGGTCTTGGCAGGCATCGTGGGCAGGCTCTTATGTAAAATTTTAATTTCTGCCTTCATTATAACTAAGAGAACACCTAGGAAACATACTTCTGTCAGTTCAGGTTATTCATTTTTATAATTTAACATATTCATTGGCTGGCTAATGAGATTTACAAATGTTAATAAGGTAAATAACTCTGGAAATCTGTTAATTAAATCATCAAGTTAGGAAGACTCTTCCTGGAGGACATGCTTGGTGCCTACCAAATACAATGTTAGCTATGTTGCTAATTTTTTCCCCTCAAAAGGAAAAAAATCTATCAGACTTTGAGTTTACTTGTTAATGGGTTCTTGTTAAATATAGTAAGAGATCTGAAGTGTGTTAGTACAGTAGTTCTTTAATTGAAAGTCAAAACCTACTTGGGTGCCAGAGTGAGTTTAAACACTCCTGGCACAGTGCACAGTGCATATGCAGCAGGACCAACTCTTTCTAAGGTTAGTGCTAACCTGGGTGCTACCTGCAGAAGTGTGGCAAGGACTGAGGGCTCCTGGGAGTGTCGCATTATCTAAAAGTACTATGATTTAAGCCATCCTCAGGCCCTGGTGCTCACAGGCACCCAGCCTTCCCAATGATTTCTTTATTCTTCTTCCTGGGAAAATTTATATGCCCCTTACTAGGCTACTGTAAGAGTGCCCAAAAGTCTCACATCCACAAGTCTTACTAGACTCACTGTCACATAGGAGTTCAGGGACTTCTTTTGAGGTGCTAATTTATATTGATTATAGGCAAAGGCCTTCAATCATATGCTTTGCTAGGAAGACCCACATCATAGAACCAAGATCTTCACTAAACTCCCCAGCAAACATCTCACTTTATGGTCTTAACTCACTGGAAGTAAAAGAGAGGCCTTCTGAAGGCAAGGAATCTTCTTACCTATAAAGAACATAGAAGACAACATATGATAAGAAATAATTTATAACCTTTGATTTCCTACTGAATATAAAAGAGGGATGAGTTGGTTTCAGCTAGACATTGACTCTGAAGAACATCATGGCTTCACTCAGAGGGTCCCCTCATACCAAATGTCCTGAACCTTTCCTTCCATGCCAGATACATTGTCTTACAGAGGCCTAGAAATGGGCTTTCTGAACATGAGAAAAATAATCTTCTGTTTCTAAGAAAGCACACTTCTAATGTCCTTCTCAAATATATAAAAGGAAAGACATTTTTAGAAAGGAATTTGTATCTTCACAAAATGCATTAAAAGCCAAAGCTAAAAGAATATACTAATGTCTAAGAAGGCAGGAAGAAATGCAGTGGCATCATCTGTGACCACTCATTCATTTACTTTTTGGTCTATCCCATAGCTAAAAGTGCTATGGATATCAGTATAAATAAATTACCTTTGATCAAAAGCTACCAGCACATAAATGCAATTTACAAGCACAGCACGGACAATACCTTTCACAAACCACAAATTCTCTCCTTTATCAGCCATGCATACTGAGCCATATAAGCCATATGCATGCAAACTTGTGAAGGACCAGTGCGGTTTCCTAAATTTCTTTGCAGTTTTACTTGGAAGTGTCACTCAGGAAGGACTATGCTGGAGTCCAGCAGCAACTGGTAAGATGTAAACAAGTATTATGGTTTTAAAAATTCTATAAATGCTTGTTTATTTATTTTTTGTGCTTGTTTATTTAGCTTCCTCTTGATTTAGTTTATTTTGCTTTCTCATGAATCCTTTTTTTGCTTTCTCATGAATCCTTAAAAACTCAAGTTTTAACACCTGAGAGGAAGACTAAGATGGCAGTGAAATAGAACCATCCCATGGTCCTGTCCTCACAGGCACAGCAACCTGCAGAGCTACTCTGCAAACTACTTTCACAGAGCTGACAGAGCCAGGTGAGAGACCAGTGCCTGCTTTTTCTTTTCTTTTTTTTTTTCTTAGTGATGTGCTCTTTGTTTTTTGTTTTGTTTTGTTTTGTTTTCTTGCCCTACAACATACTTATTTATTTTTGAATAACAAATAGCAATGAGATAATTTCAAATTAAATTAACAGGACAAATTCAATGCAAACTGAATACTAATACATTGTTAACTGTTTTCATAATGGTTTGGTACCGTGAAAGGTACATACCTGATATTATACTTACAGACAATATTAATAGCAGATGTCTCTAAATAGTGAATTAAGAGAATGTAGGTGTATACTTATCTTATTTTTTTAAAGCTGAATTATATCACAGTTTCAATAATTAATACTTTCTACCTTGTTATCTTCTTAGTGGTTGTCTGTAGTATAGAAGCAGACATATCTTCTCCAACCATTATCAGTGCAAATCTTGCTTCTCATACAAGTATGAATAAGCACCGCATATTTATCCTAACTGTACTGTCTACACAAACACATCACAGTTCTTCCTTGTTAACCCCCTTTTTTTTTTTGTCTATACCTGTCAAAGATGGGCACTCCATTGTCATTAAGCCATTATAAGTATTTGAACTTGGCGACACAATCCAACACACTCCAGCATTCCAAAATAATAGTGAGTTATCTGAAGAAGTTGTTGACTATAGCCATTTACGGCCCAACTTATTATTATGGGCCCGCATTATATAATTCATTTTTATAATTTTCTGCTGGATGGTTAAGACCAAGATAAGGATTGTTGTGAGTTTGAGACCAGCCTGAGCTACAAAGTGAGCTTAAGGCCAGCCTGAACTGCACAGTGAGACACTGTCTCAAAAAGACAAAAAAAAAAAAAAAAAAAAAGCAAGACCTATATAACAAAAAATATAGCTTTTGTATCTGGTGTGGTCAGTCAAGTCCCCTCAGGGTTTATCTTGTAATCCTGTACCTTACTCTGTAGATCCCTTTTCTGTGACAGCCATATGGATGAGTCACAGTCACTTCTTGACCAGTTTGCTCTCTGTGAAAGCCTGAGAAAAAGTTTTCTCTCCGTGTGACTCTCCCCAGGCACACTATACATCATCAATCTCTTTCTTCTGTGGCTCCGTAATCTCCTTGATCAGAAAATTTGGGGCACAACTGAGTTTCATGATGTTGCAGTACAGGTTCTCCTATGTCCTGAATCTTCACTGACCTTGAAAAGCTAGGGCCAAAATGTTGGCTGACCTTGTGGCCCTTCTATTTCTCCAATTTTTGATCTGTGAACCTAGGTTATTAATCATCCTAGTGCCTGCTTTTAATATGACAAAATGAAGACCGTGTACTGAAGAGAGGAAGAAGAGTCACCCACACCACTTTGTTCCCAACACCAAGAAGCCTGCCTAAGAGATAAAGAGAGAATTATGTTCAGACCTTAGAACTGAGCCCCTTGTGGTGAACCTCAGTGCAAAGCCCAAAACAATCTCTGAGGGCATATACAGTGAGCACAGCTGGATGGGTGAATTGGTGTGACCCATCAGTCCCAGAGTCGCAGGACACGTGTGCAGGAAAGACACAGGCCACCATGAGCACTGGGACCAACCAGAAGGCACTGCCTGCAGTTCTTGTGGCAGAGATCAAGCAGGTATCTGATGGAACACCTAAGTCCCGATGTCAGCCTAAGGCGTGGTGGGGGACACAAGAACCCCAGCCACTGACCTCCCGGCCCTGGGCCTTCGCTGCCATAATGGCCTCTCCCAGTCTGCAGAGTGCACTTCTTTTCACACATTTAATTGTCCCAGACACTGAAAATCATATTCTTTTCCTCCCTCTACTAAATGTAAAACTTCACTACCTTTTTCATGTATATTGATCAGTTCTCTGTTCAGGACCCTAAAATCACAGAAAGAATCCTGAAGGATCTTGAAGCACCAAGACCCAATGACACCTCGACCTCCAGGTCACTTTCCACAGACAAAGCAATTTCACCTGCATTCACAGTGGCCTCTGCTAACTCTCCTTCTCCCTCGGACAGCAGAGCAGAGGGGCAATTGCAGCTGTTGTGAAGCAGAGCACAAACTTTCCACGAGGCTTTGACTTGGAGCCTCCTGCTTGGCTGGCTGTGGTGACACCCAGCAGAAAGAAGAAGTTGTCTGCTGACACAGTAGACTTGTATCCTGAACAGAAACATCTCTAACCTTGGAGTGGCCACTCTTGCTGACTCTTGTGCAGCCACAGCTAGCTCACCCTCCTCCTGAGACTGTAGTGGCTCTGGCAGCTAGCTATGAGACCAGTGATGACCCAGATTAACATCAGCTGAACTGTAGAGTGGCACCTGACCAACACTGACATAGGGCAGCACTGCATGCTGTGAAATACCACTAGTTGGGGAGGGGACATGGCAGTGGACATAGGACTTTGCCCTGAAACAGTGCTGGGCTGCTTGAACCTAACACTAATCAGATCCAGAAGATGAAGTGCATAAAATAGTTCCACTGCCTGGGAAAATCACTGGACCCTAATCCTCAAAGCCATGATTCTACCCCAGCAGTAGGAAGCCCCTAGAAGTATGAGATTGGTTCAAAAACAGAAGTGTGGTAGTTATAATGGGTTTTGGGTTTGCATCAGTATGGCCAACTTTTTAGAGGCCAGTGATCAAACTCTGACCCTGAATCCACTATATTTATTGCTAAGTGCCAACACTGCAATTCAACCTGACACTAGTTCTGTTTAGAAAAAACAACTCATACATTGACAACTTTTGTCTTTAAAGAAAAACAAAGCATATGCCATACATTCACCTTTCTGGCTTAGAATATGACACTGCTCGTAAGTATAATATAGGAGTGGAGAGCCTGCCCACACCTAGTGACCCTGCCCAGAGCCAGGACAGTCCCACTGTGCCCAAGCATCTATATAAGTGTACGAGGCCCTTGGGCCTAGTATGCAGTGAGACTTCTCTATCTAGGTACACTCCTGGTTCTTCCTGAAAAACAAACTAACACTATATTTGGGACAAACTTGTATGCACATTTTCCACTAATACTCAACCAGTGATAACACAACCACAGCAGACTGGCAAAAACTAAACCTCTATGCACCTGTACCAATACCATGCAAGGAATATAAACATTATGTACTAAAAACATGCATGAATGTACATATGCCAGTGTATACATCTGTCTGTATAACAAACCAAGGTATCATCCAGTATTGTAATAAAACTGGTTACAGTCTAAGAAAAGATGAGCAGCTGATTTAGAATTTCTGGGAAGAGATGAAGAAAGAAATCCAATTTAGGAAGACTGGAATAAACAGTTATTCTTTCAATACCAACATAAGGTCACACATTAACAAGTATCAAGAGTATTCAGAAAGCTATAATATCACCTTGTAAAGTGCTAGAAAATGACCATATAGTATCAGTATAGGAGAGCAAAATTTAAAGCTGCTGGAAACTAAGGAAATTCAGTAAGCTTGAAGAAAACATGGAAACACTGGGCAGATAGCTTGGTGATCTAAGCACTTGCCTGGTGAGTGCAGGGATCCAAGTTCAATCCCAGATACCACATACCATGTCAGCCCGCAAACTGGGCATGATGGTGCATGTCTGTAATCCCAGTGCTGAGGAAGCTGACAAGAGGATCACTATGAGTCCAAGCTGCACAGCAAGACTCTGTGCCAAATAAATAAATAAATATTTTAAAAGAACGTTTTTTTGGTGGAACTGGGGATTGAACTAGGGCCCTTGCACTTGCCAGAGAAGTGCTTATTCCATTAAGCCATCTCCCCAACCCTTTAAAAGAACTTTACAATAAACAAAACACAGGCAAATGTTTTAGTACTCTAACAAAGAAACTTAAAGAGATGGAAGGAATTAAATGCCAAATTCTTGAACTGTAAAACACATTTTATACTTAAACACACAGCAGAAAGCATCATTCAGGACAGATAAGATGGTGAACTGAAGACACATAATTTGAAAATGCAGTTGGAGGAGAAAAAAGTATGGAGAGAACTTATGAGAATTTTGGGACTACTAGCAGAGCAAGTATATGGGGTTATGGGGGTTTTAAAAGGCCTTGAGAATAAGAAAAGGGTAGAAAGATTATCCAAAGAAGTAATAATAGAAAATTCCCCAAAAATTTAGGAAAGGATATCAAATACCCAGTTGTAGGAATGTCAAAGATCACTAAATTGAAACTAATCATGCCCACACATCTTATAATGAAGCTCTGAAAAGTGATGGAGAAAACATTCTCAAGATTCCAAGCACCTCAGCACTGACTTAACATTTCAGAAAACGGTGACATGAGATTTTCAAAGACTGAAGGAAAACACCATTGGACAAGGATGTAATACCCAGGAAAGTTTTCCTTTACTTATGAAGAAGACACAAACTATCTCAGACAAACAAAATGAGATAACATCTTAACAGATGTATTCTTCAAGAACTGATAAAGGAAATCATTCTCATTGAAAACAATGCATGTTACTGAAAAAGAAGAAAACCTGGAAAGACATAAAACTCATTGCTAAAAGTAACCATACAAAGAAATTCAGAGTATTCTAATGTTGTGTACATGGTGTGTAAATAATTCCTGTCTTTACTATGAAAAGTAAAGAACAACATAATTAAAATTATAACTATTAATATGTAAAATGGAAAGAAATACAGAAAGATGTAAAATAGGACTCAAATGTTCCAACTGTGGAGCGTATATATGTATGGTTCCTTTATCAGTATATTTTCTTACATTCATTCATTTCTGTTATGTTTATTATCATGCTGTTATTTCAAAATAGCTTCATATAATCAAAATATGTGTTTCTATAGGCCTCATGGTAATCCTAGAATATATTTAACAGATGAACACAGATAGGCAAGGAATAAAAATACACTATGTAAATAAATTGCTTAACTACAGGGGACAGAAAAACAGAATACACTACAGCAATATGAGAAGTTTCTAACTAACAATAATTATCTTGAATGTAATTGGGTTAGATTTTCCAATTAAAAAACTACTTGAAATTTTGAAAAGGCAAGACCCAACTGTCTGGTGCTTGCAAGAAATTTATTTTGCTTCTAAAAACACAAATCAAAGCCCAGTAGCTTAGCAGATTAAAGGTCTGCTTAGGCAGACACAGAGGCCAGGGCCCGACCACCGGGCTGCCTTGCTGGCCCCATGCCCTAGGCACACACCTGTGATCCCAGCTCTTGGGAGGCTGTAAACAGGCAAATCACTACGAGTCTGATCTCGTAGTGAGACCCTGTAGATCCTTCCCTAAAAACACAAAATAAATAAATAAACAAACAAACATATTGAAAGTAATTGGATGCAATAAGATATCCCATGGGATCCAAAAAAAAAGCAGAATTAGCCATACTTATATCAGATAAAATAATTCTTAAACCAAAAAGCCGGTTAGCACAATTGTTTAAGCACCTGCTGGGACAAACCCAGTAAGGCACAGGGGACTGTGGTTCGTTCCCCAGCTCCCCATTCCTTACTAGACCTGCCCTTAAGGCAGCGCGAGCCAGCAAAAGAAAAATCTTTCTTAAACCAAAAATCACTGGAAGCAGAAAGTTCATTACATAACCATAAAGACTTAATTCAGCAAAAGCAAAAGCCAATTATTAATGTATAAGACAGGTAAGTGCTCAGTATTGAGTACTCAAATACGTACAAGAAATGAGAAGACCTACATGGGATAAATCCTAACAAACACAGTAGTCAAGAACTTAAACCCTCTTTCTGCATATTTGCAGATTACACAACCAGAAGTTCCCCTGGAGCACACAGAACAGACACAGAAGATTCCTCCTAACGGCTACCAGATAGACACCTTTCTCCACCAGCACATGGGGTCTTTTTCTGAACAGATCATATCATAGAGCACAGAGCACATTCCATCATACTTAAGAAAGTTAAATATTGATTACTTTTCGGACCACAATACAATACAACTGAAAATATATAACCAAAAACATTTGATGCTATACAAACACAGTGGTAACTCAGTTCGTGAAAGCTTTTGTCTGCAAACAACTGGGTTAGGCAAAATTCTGTTGTCTGTGAGTCCTTCACTGGATGTTGTGAAGACTTCAGTCATCTTTCCCACACAGACACACGCGCAGTCCTGTTTCCCAGGACTGCATGAACCTAGGCACCTCCATACATGGAAATTACACAACTTGAGAATGGTGAGTGCATTAAATAAGACAAGTAAATGTGCAACTTGAAACAAATGTAAATGGAGACAAAACATATAGAAAATAGCAAAAGAAACATTAAAGAGGAGTTATCACAGTCAATATCCTGATCAAAAAAGGAGGAAGTTCCTGTTTTAATGTTCAAATCTTTGATCCATTTTGACTGTAGTATACTGCATGCTGATAAACATAGGTCCAATTTTAGCCTTCAGCATGTGGAAAGCCATTTTTTGTAGCGTTATTTATTAAAAAGGGTATTGTTCCTCCAGTGAACATGTTTGTCGCTTTTGTCAAAGTTAGGGTGGTTGAGTATGTCTGGAGTTCTGCGTCTTCTAATCTGTTCCACCGATCCTCAGGTCTGTCTTTATGCTGATACTATGCTGATTTTATCCCAGCAGATTGAGAGTATAAATTCATGTCAGGGATTGTGATGCTTCCTACATTTCCTTTATTCTCCAGAATTACTTTTGATATTCAGAGTCTCTTCTGGTTCCAGACGAATTTTAGGAATGCTTTTGCTAGATCTGTGAGGTATATTAATGATATTTTAATCAGGATTACATTGAATCTATGTAACAATTTTGGCAGTATGGCCATTTCCACAATGTTTGTTCTTACTGTCCAGGAACAAGGAATATCTTTCCATTTTCTTTCCTTTTTTTTTTTTTAATCAAGTCTCATTTAGTGCATAGAAGCCAGCCATATATATAAAGTTAGCTGACTCAATCCGGAGCAAGGTAGGGTAAATGGGGCAGGGAATGCACACGTGAGCAGGTAACTAAGCAACTATGGGAGTCTATGGGAGGTCTTAGCCATGGGGTGGAGAATGTGGGTGAAAGGGCGCAAGTAACTAGGCAAAAGGGGAAATGGCAGGAAGTTCTACCCCTTGGGAGGTAGCAGGATACTTAGGGAAATAGGTGGGAAAGAGAGACTTAACTCAGCAGAGGAATAGAAACTTAAGAAATATGGCTGAGGCTAGTATAAAATGAATGCCAGTCACAGGTTTCCCACAGGTCCCCCTTTTTTCTTTAATATTGAAGGCCATCACTCCTTGAGGGTACTTTGCCTGTCTTAGGTCAAGATGCTTTCACATGGGACCGAACCAGACCTACCTGTTATTGGAAGGCAGGGTAGCAACTGGCCCAGCTCCTGTCTTAGGCAGCAGTCGGTAATGCATGTGAGCCTCTATTTGCCTGTCTCTGGCTGTCCAGTCCATCTCACCAAGGTGGGAAAATTATTTTACCCGGAGAGGGCATCACCATATATTCTTTTTAATATTCGACATAATATTCCCTATCAGCTATCTCAAGCCTATGGTAGAAGACCTGTAGGGGCTGCATTTTAATGGCATCCACCTGTTGTTGATAAAAGTCATGAGCTTATTAAAAAGGAAAGGCCCTAGCAACAGGAGTACTAATAACTCAAGCAAAGTTTCTAACAGGGGGAGGAGGTAGGGTAATATTCCATTTCATGTACCCCAAAAGGGGTTTTCAAAAAGCTTTTTCTTTTTACCAGGTCTTCTTGTAAGTTCTTTATCTTGTCTCGAATGATGCCAATTTTTTTTGCGTAGAAATAGTAGCATTCCTGCAGAGCCAAACAGATCTCTCCCTCTTCTGCTGTTAAAAGACCTAAATCTCTCCTATTTTGGACTACTTCTACAAGGGAGTCTATCTGATCTTAGATATCTTGAATAGTACCAGACAGTGCTTGTACATCATCAATCAATTGGTTGAATAGTGTGGTGTAAGAATGTGCTGCTACTCCTAATCCTGTCGTGCCTGTTCCCATGGCCACTGTGATTTCTTGTCCTACTAATGAGCTGGACTGCTCTCTTAGTGTGGCCTGCAACATAATCAAAACTGGGAATTGGCATGGGCTCTTCTCCAGGGATGACATCTATGTCAGACAATAGGATAGCCATGATGCATAGCCCTGTCCAGGTGGGAGGTAAAAATGTGAAGGCTAAACTTCCCCCACATATAAATACGTGCCCCTTCTTGGGGCAAATAGAGTCATTGTGATTGGACACCTGACTATAGTTGGTGAAAGTGACAAATCCAACATCAACAGTGTAACTATCATTGCAGGTGTTCCCCTGAATACAGAAGGACTTTTGAAAAGCCACAGGCTGAACCCTAAAGGGGAGGCTAGCACTAGAGTTCATATTATAGGGGCTCATGATGTCTTGTGAGGAAATGTCAGAAGGAAGAGCGAGGGGTATAGGGGTTCCCAAGGTCATACACAGCCAACAATCCTTAGCCAGATCAGGGCTAGAGGCATTAAGGGTTTTATGAGTAGCCACTAGAATATCAAAGGTCTGAATATCCAAATCAACCCCCCTTGACTTGGGGAGAGCTAAAGGATGATAATTTATCTTAGGGAACATCTGTTCCACACATTTTTGTACCTTAGTTCTCTAATAGTGTCTTTGGGCCTGCCACCATCGGAAAAATGGATCGGTGCGATTTTTATTCCAGCAAACCTGTCTCCCAATAGTGCCTTGGCATGAGGCTTGGGCATATTTTTGGTTACCAAGAACTTGAGGGTTACTTGACCAATCACCTCCAAAGGTCCCAGAGGCAGTTTTCTGTAATATGGCAGTAAAATAAGTTTTCTTATCTTTTCCTGTGCATTCTTGTATAGAATCGTAACAGGAAGAATGCATTTCTGTTTTGTATGGACATCCCATAGGGCATGGTCCTGGTTGGCCGTTAACATTTGGTATTATATGAGGTTTATTATAGCATCTCCAACCCTGGGAGTAGCCTCCTCCTATTCTAGCTGTATACGTAAGGAAGGCTACCTTATTGCCACCATCAGTGGACTGGGTAAACGTGGGGAGTTTGGTCTTAAGGTTACTTTCACAACACTCACACAGAGGATCAAACATGTTCTGCAGTAGCTTATTGTAATCTACTGGAGCTCCAAGGCTGCCTTTCAAAGGCAACGGTAGGGTCATCAGTATCCCTAGAAACAGGATCCAGGTTCTTGATTCCATATTGAGGCCTGAGTAAATGAAGCAGGTTCCCGCGTTGACTGATCCTCTTTTCTAAACTTTTATGTCCATTGATTTTCACGAACAGCATCCGTCACTGGATCCCCGTGCTTGAGCAACATCGGCCCGACGGTTGGGAGCCACTTGTCAGGAACTTAACCCGACTCTCGGGTAAGTCGACGAAGAGACACGAGAAATGGAGACAGGACAAGAGTCTTTCCATTTTCTGAAGTCCTCTTGGATCTCTTTTCTCAAAGTACTGTAATTTTCAGTGTATATATCTTTTACTTTCTTGGCAAGTTTGGTTCCTAAATATTTCATATTTTGGACATTATTTTGAAAGACCTGTTTTCCCTAATTTCTCTCTCAGTGCATTTATAGTTTGTGTACAAAAAATGTTAATGATATTTGAGTTTTGACTATGTATCCTGCCACATTACTGAATTTTCTTATTAAATCCATAAATCTCTTGGAGTTTGGGGGTTCTTCTATGTAGACTATCATGTTATCTTCAAATAATGATAATTTCACTTCTTTTCTGAACATTAATCCTTTTATTTCTCTTTCTTGTCTAATTGCACTGGCTAATGTTTCCATAACTATATTGAATAGGAGTGGAGACAGTGGATATCCTTGTCTTTTTCCTGATTATAAAGTGAAAGCTTTTGGTGTTTGTCCACTTAGTATGTTGGCTCATAGATGAATTTTACCTCATTGATATATAGACCATCTATTTTGATTTTCTGGAGGGTTTTTATCATGAAGGAGTGTTGGACTTCGTCGAAAGCCTTTTCTGCTTAGCTTTTTTGATATGCTGCATTACATTTATGAATCTGCACATGTTGAACCATCCCTGTAGTCCTGGGACGGATACCACTTGGTCATGATATATAATCTTGATGATTTGCTGAATTCTATCTGGTAATATTTTACTGAGGTATTTTTTCATCTATGTTCATTAGAGAAATTGGCCTGTAGTTCTCTTTTTTAGTTAGATCTTTCTCTGGTTTTGAAATCAAAGTGAAACTTGCCTCCCAGAATATGTTTGGGAGAATTGCTTCACTTTCAGTTTCACTGAAGAGTTTGAGAAGAGTTAACATTAAATCTTTTCTAAATATCTTATAGAATTTAACTGTGAATCCATAAGGACCTGAGTTTTTCTTTATTGGTGGGCTTTTTTTTATTAAATTTTCTTTTTTTTTTTTTTTGTTTCTTGATATAGGGTTTTTCTGAGTTTGCATGGCATTTTGACTCAGCTTTAGCATTTCATATATATCTTGGAAACTGTCCATTTCCTCTGTGCTTTTCATCCTGTAAGAGTAAAGGTTTTGGAAGGAGGTGTTGATGGTCTTCTGAGTTTCTATAGGGTCTGTAAATCTCACTTTGGAAAAATATAGGTAGAAATTTTAAAAACATAGGGATAGGTAGAGAGTTCATGAACAAAAAAGCAAACTGAATGGCAAATACTTCAAAAAATCAACAACTGTGGTCACATCTTTTTGAAATGTTTCTGCACTTAAAGAAATCTCCAATATGTAGAGAAAAGAAAACCTATAAGCTGGGAAAAATTATAACCAAATGTTCTTCTGACAAAGGCCTTCTATCTAGAATATATAAAGAATTTTCTTTTTAAATCAGGCCTCCAAATTTGAAAAAAAATCAATCCAAAATTCGCCATCTGAGTTGAATACACACTTCTCACATGAAGAAATACAAATGGCCAATAAATATATGAATAATTATTCAACATCATTGGCCATTCAATACATGCAAATGAAAACAACACAGATTCAGTGTCACCCCCAGAAAGAATGGCTATCATAATAATGCCAACCAATAACAAACGCTGTAGGGACTGTGAGGAGAAAGGAACACTTCTCTACTCTTGGTGGGAGTGTAGATTGGTACAATCCCTATAGAAGTCAGTGTGGGGATTCCTCAAAAGCTAGAACTGGAGGTCCCATTCAAACTTTCTATTCCCCTTCTGGATGTTATACAAAAGACCTGAGAAACTCATACCACAGCAATATATGTGCACCCATGTTCATAGCAGTGCAATTTGGCACAGCTAAATCTTGGAAGCAAAGCAAATACTCATCAACTGAGGAATGGACAAAAAAGATGTGGTATTTTTACACAATGGAATATTATTCAGCTACAAAAAGGGTAAACTTAGGGGCTTCTATCAATAAAGGATGCAACTACAGACCATATTCTTAAGTGATATAGATCAAATCCACATGTGCAAATATCATATTATCTCCTTAGTGTGAGAACCTGAAAGAAAATGTATCTGAATGGTACAATAGATACTTGGAAAAGGGAATGAACCTTTTCACAAAAGAATTACTGAGTTGAGGAGAGGTGAAAGAGAGGGAATTGAGGAAAAAGACACATGTGTAAGTAGGATGGTCACTCCGTAATTAACATGATCTTGCATATCAAAAATCAAAAAATTACTAGCACTTAGTTCAGCAAAATGGCATGATACAAAATCAGTCTCATGACATTATGCAAAATCAAATTATTGAAATGAAATTCAAGGAAGAACTCCATTTACCATAGCTACGAAAAAATGTAGGATCAAGCTGGGCGTGATGGCACAAGTCTATAATCCAGCACTTGGGAGGCTGAGGCAGGAGGATCCTGGTGTATTTGAGGTAAGCCCTGGCTACAAAATGAACTCAAGTCTAGTCTGAATTGCATAGCCAAATTCTGTCTTCAAAAATCAAACCAAAAAATGTATATTCAAAAAAATACATTCAAGCAAAGAAATAAAGGTTATCTCACAATCATCTATTTCATCCCTCTATGCAATAGTTTTCTAATCATTATTATCTATTCATCACTAATTTTTTATTTTTTATTAATACATGTTTGCATATAGAATGTTTTCATTCCATCTGGGAAAATGATACATGTGCATAACACATTTTGATCATTTTTATTCCTTTCCTTTACCTCCTTCCACCTTCCCAATTCTTTAGCTAATCCACTCTCCTTTTGAGAAAGAACTATCTCTGTACTTCATTTATCTATTTTTTATTTTACCCTTTATTTACGTTTTGGGCTTATCATGTAAGAGAAACTATGCGATACTTAATCTTGTGTGTCTCCAAATGGCTCATTTTTTTTTAATGGCAGTAAAACTCCACTATGTGTAAAAATCATATTCTCTTTATCTATTTATCTGTTGATGGGTGGACATGTAGGCCATTTAAAAGGTTTAACAATTATGAATTATGCCTGCTACAAACATGAGTATTCATGTTCTGCTGTGTTATGATGTCTTTCCTACTTTTGGAAAGATGAAGGGAACTATCTGAGTCAAATGGAACTTCTGGTTTGTGTTAATTCATATTTCCACTAACAGTGTGGAAGGATTCCATTTTCCCTGCAGCCTCATCAACATGTACACCAAACACATTCACATTTCTTTTCTTTTGTTAAAAGCAAGTAACAGAGACCCGGTTTACCAACTTGTATAAACCTAAGCTTAACATTACACATTTAAACAATTGTCAAAACTTTAGTAAGTTGACAGCATCCATGGGGTCAGTGAAGTTGAGCATTTTTTTCCATATATTTACTGGCTATTTATACTTCTTCTACTGTGAAGGGTCTATTCATTTCAGTTGTCATTTTTGATTGGTTGTTTTCTTGGAAGAGTCCATTTTTTTAGATCCTTGCATATTTTTTGTATTATTACTGATGCTTCTTTGTGGATTTTGCACTATCTTCTAAAACATCTTCAGATTGTAGAAAAGATTTATATCTAAAAATCCTGACTGAGCAATCCACTGATATTGGCTGACATTCCCTGACCTTGTTCTGATCCTTGACATCCCCTTGTGCACTTTATTAGGCATGAAGTAGTGATAGAAAACACACTCATAGGCAAGGCTAGGAAGTGAGAGGCTGCTGTTGAGTGATATACTCACTACTGATATTTGCCTAATATTTGACAAGTTTAAAGCAGAGAACACTGGGATAAATGTTGCAGATAGATTGGGATGGATTTTTTATTGCTGCTATTATTTTTTATCATCTCAAATATAGATAAAAATAGAGATATGCACCAAAACAGAAGCTAAGTTTTAGATAAGTTGCATGAATTGGCCAGTATATCACAGTTAGCAAGTAGCAAGGTGTGGGCCTGAACTTGAGTCTTTAACTCTGAATCCTTTTTGCCTTCTATTGGCAAACTTCAATATCCATGAAAAGTTTGGCACTAAACTACTTTCCTAACCACAAGTAGCTGGTAATTATTTACTGATTCTGTTCTTTGGATTTTAAATAATTAAAGCATTATTTTATGTTTCCAATCTTTCTCTATTCTTTCTTTCCTGCCTTCTTGGCACCAGATATTGAAGATGGAAAACTTTGCCCAAGCAAAGCCCATTCCCTATCCTGAGATGTTATGCACCCACCCTTGATGCCTGATATCAACTTCGGTTGTAACAACCCACAGTGTAACTTCATATTTTATAGTTTCAAATTTTATTTTACCTTCTTAGTTTCTATTCATACTGATGAGTAAAATCCAATGTTAATCTTTCTCTCTTAGTGTTCTTTGTTGAGAAGTGTTTTCACTGTGGGACATCTTCCCTCACAACTTTATAGAGAGATTCTTTTTTCTCAGCAGCGAACACACAGTGTCAAGGGATATGTCAAATTTATTTCATCTTCTTTGGGTATTTGAAGCTCTGGTGAAAAGACCAACGGCCCAGGGGTACCATGTCCTGTGGTACTGTTCTGTACTGCTAGCTCAGATGAATGAAACCCATTTAAAGACATCCTTACCAGTTCTCATGAAAGCACTCTTATAATGTTAAAGGTTTTAAATTTTTAATGTTTCTTAAAAGTCATTAAAGTTTATTTTTATAAAAGAATTATGTCTTTGTTTAAATTTTTTTAAAAGTTTTATAGTGCATAGTGAGTTTTTTGTACTATTTTGCTTTTGTTTTTTACCTTTGTTCCATCTATACCCAATTTTACCCACTGGAGACTGCCAATTATTTTAATTTGTATCTATTTTAAGTTATTCTAGTCATTACCTCCATATGTCTAAATGCTAAGCTTTTCCCTTTATTTTTTGAGATACCACTGAAAAAAAACTGCTGGTATTCAAATTTTAAGGATGAATTTTTTTATTTTTTTTGTATTTTCAGGAAAGGGTCTACAGGGTGATCAGGGTCTCACTATTAGACGGGACTCACAGTGATCTGCCTGTTTACAACCTCCCAAGAGCTGGGATTACAAACACTCACCACTGCATCCAGGCTTTTTTTCTTTTACATTTTCTCTTGCTTTTATTTATTTATTTTTCTTCTGATAAGAAATAACTCCTACTCTCAAGGCAAATGGTATCAAAGCTATATTTATTCTATTAGATATTTATTTTTGTATCTTGATCATTTTATGAAATATTGGCCTCTTAGAATCTGGTGAAAGACTAGGACCCATTCTCTAAACAAGTACTCTTTTTTCATTTTATTAAGAGACAAATAGTAATGAGACAGTATCAAAACTGATTAGTAGGACAGTTTCAATAATTAGTACATTGTACATTGTTATCTTCTCAGTGGTTATCCATAGTACAAAAAGCAGACAGGATATCCTGTTCAAACACTATTAGTATAAATCTTTCTACTCATTGAATTAAGTGAAAGAAGCTATATATCTATCCTAACTCTTCTGTCTATACAAATACAAAAAGGTCCTTCCTTTGTATCTCCTTTTTTTGTTTAGTCCTGTCAGATATGGGTATTCCATTGGCATCTAAGTACTATAGGTGCGTGAACTCAGTAAAACAATCCAACATAGTACAGCAGTCCACAACAGTAGTGGGTTATCCGCAGAAGTTATTGACTTGAGCCTTTCACAGCTCAGTATATTAATATGACTTTACTTTATATACCTCATTTTTATACTTTCCTGCTGGATGGTTATGGCCAAGATAAAACAAGACCTATATAACAAGAAATGTAACTTTTGTATCTGATAAGGTCAGTCACATACCTTCAGATTTATACTGTAACCCCGTTCCACACTTTGTAAAACCTTTGCCAGTGTCAACCTTGTGGATGAGTCACAACAATTACGTGACCAACTTGCTCTCTGTGAAAGCCTGAGAGAATGTTTTCTCTCCATGTGACTCTCCTTAGGCACATTCTACGTCATTGATCACATTCCTCTGTGGCCCCATATTCTCCTTGATCAGAAAATTTGGGACACAACTGAGTTATAGTTACAGGTTCTCCTATGTCCTGAGTTTTCATTGACCTTGAAAGGCTAGGGACAAAATGTTGGCTGACCTTGAAGCCCTTCCTTTTCTCTAATTTTTCATCTACAAATTTAGGTTGTTAACCCTCCAGAAGAGAAGCTTATTATTATGCTGCAACAAATGCAGTTCAGTTTACTCTGATTATCTAAGTATCAATACCCAGTCTTACTTGCCATGTTAGCATGCCTCAGGGTGTGAGGCCAGCATGGCAGGTCTGGGGATTGAGCCTCTAGCCCCTTACCTTCTTGCATGTGCTTTAATCCTCTGTGCTATTTATGCCAGGCAGAATTTTATCATTTGTCCTATTTCTTCAGTTATATTTTAAAAGCATCTGTTGGTCCCTGAATGTCCAATAATATCCATACAGATGTATTGCCTCCCCTCTCAAGAGGCCTCTGGCTGTGTAAGATGGACATTTTCAAGATAACTAATTTTTCCCATATGTCTCTTTCCATTGTTCAGTTTCTGGTGGCTATACCATGTATTTTTTAATTGCACTTTTACAATTCTTTAACTGTGATTAATCCTGTGAATTTTCATAGGTTTATTCTTCTGTCTGAAAGCTAATAAAATGCTTTTTAATCACGATTAGTATATAAGTATGTTTCCATTTCCTTCTCTGGGGCTCCAATGACATTATCCACTCCAAGTGAGTGGAAGTACAGCATCAAGGCCAAACAGTATCTTTTCTTCAGTAGTTTCTAAAATCCATACACTACTTACTTGACTGCATGTTGGTGTCATGCCTCTTCATGACAGTTTTATTTTTCTAGGATTTTTAAATTGATTTTCCTTTCTTCAAAGCATTTTGTCTTTAATTTTCCGCAACACATGTGACATGGTTAGGTACAGATCCTTCTATATTTATCCTGCTTAATGTTCCCTCAGCCTCCAGATCTGTAGTTTGTTATCTGTCGCTAATTTTGGAAAATTATCAGCCATTATCTCTCCAACTATTTTTTCCTATTCTTTGTTCTTCCCTTTGAAAACTCCTACAATATGTTTTTCCACCTTTGTGATTATAGCACAGTTCTTAGGTATTCCGTTTCATGTTCTTTTTTCTCCTTCCATGAACATTCAGAAATCTCTATCTTGTAATATTCTTTATTCATTGTATGTATTTTGTGCAGGGTTTTATTACCCAGTTCAGACTCATAATGATCCTCCCAGTTTTCAGCCTCCCCAGCGCTGTATTACAGAAGTGGGCCACCACACCACGACTCTGTCACAGGCTCAGAGGGCCCCAAGGGCTTGGCATGCAGGACTGGAAATGGAACCCTGGTCCCTGTGCTGGCCAAAGCAGACCCTTAGCACAGTGAGCTATTTCGCTGGCCCAGAAGTCTCTATCTTAAAGCTGGTTAAGTTTTTCTTCAGTGGTATGACATATCCTTATAATTTCTTCAGTTCTTTTTTTCTTATAACCCTTTTTGCTTCTTTTATTAGTACAGGTTTGAAGTATGCAGTGCTTACATTTCTTCTGTGGAGTTGACACATTACAGAGCACATCTTTCTTTTGCCTAGCATTCCCTTTGTATTCTTTCTACCTCTGTATTGACATTACCTGTATGTTTTTTCATGTTACTTGACGGCCTGCCCATTAGCTCAGTTGTTTAAGGGCCTGCTCATTACATGCAGTCAGGTGCGGGATACCGCAGTTCAATCCCCACCTGCACCTGCATTATCAGACCCACCTTTAAGGCAGCCTGAGGCAGCCAAAAAAAAATCATTGTGTTTTTTCATGTTACCCAATTTTTTTCCATCAGAACCCTTAGCTCACTAGTTATAGTCATTTTAAATTCCCAGTTTAGTAATTTCAAAGTCTCTAACATTTCTGAATCTGGTTCTAATGGCTGCTCTCTTTCCAAGCTAATCTGGTTTATAGATTTTTATTTACAGACATACATTCCATATTACGGGAGAGGAACTGAAGTACATATATAGGCTTTGTATCAGTTTTTATATTTATCTGCTAGTAATGAGGTTAGGTTATGTTTACTGTGACTTAGTGTCAGAGGCTAAAATTTCTTTATACATATATTCTTTTCTTATTTTTAAAAAGAATAAAATATAGGGAAAAAACATTAGAAACAATACAAAATTTCACTAAACAAAATGGCAGGAATTCACCAGTGGTTGTAATAATACTGTATCCTTGTTTTAGTCTCTCCTGTTATTTTGAGGTGCTCCTAGAGACTTCTTCAACAGAGTCTGGTGCTTGCAGTTATATCAGCCTTAATGCTCTGCTGTTGCACAGAAGCCCTATTGATAAAGTGGTAACATGAAGGGATAGGGAAGCATTCGACAGTCCAGTTAGTAAATGCCTGTGTTTTAGCATCTAAGATGGATATTTCCTTTGTCTCAGAAGAAAAGAAAAAGCAGGTAGGGTTGAGGTTTTGGGGAAACTTGCAGGGGGTTCCCCCCAGCTCAGCTGGACTCTAGGAATACTCAAATTGATTCTTCTAAAAGTTTTCTTCAGGAGTGGAAACTGTTAAGAACAGGAAGCTCTAGTCTATTACAAAATAGAAATCCCCTACCCTGCCCATACTATCAGAAACACATTTCTCTCACATCTTCACAATGAGAACCAGGTAGGATTTCTGGAAGAAAGACTGTGAGGTCTCCTTAGAACTTAGCTCTGGCACTAAGATTCCCATAATTTGTCGATTACAGTTTAAGAGTTTCTATCAGTTCTGACTCCAAATTAGACTTCCACTGTTCCTGAGATTCTACCCTAGAGAAGTTGTGATTTTCTGTCTCTCCAGTTTGGGGGCTGCAATTTGCCCCGGGATCTCAGTTCTATCAAAGTGCTAAGATTTATTGATTTCTAAGCACCTACTTGGCAAGCACAAGGATCCAGGTTCCATCCACAGTACCACATGCTATGTTCCCACACTGGACAAGGAAACTGGGTGTGTTATGGTTTGTGTCTAGGTGTCCCCCAAAGAAGTGGCTGCTGAAATTTGTGATTGATTAGTGTGGATGCTACACCTGTACTGCAGATAATTGATAATGCAGGTAATTTGCATTTCAATGTAAGGAGGGAAGAGAAGCTAGTGGCTTGAGCTGCTGCTACCTCTTCCTTGGGCTCTTATGTGCTGCTCTGACTTGAACCCAACTGAGTATGGACTGAAACCTCCAGTAACTGTGAGCTAAATAAAACTGTCCTTCCTGCATTTTGAGTGTTGGGTATTTGTGTCAGCAACCAGAGAAGAGTAACTGAGACATAGTGCATGCCTGTAATCTCAGTGCTGGGGAGGCTGAGGCAGGAGGATCACTGAGATTCTGAACTGCATAGCAAGTAAATAAATAAAAGATTTTTTTTAATTGTTGATTTCTGTTTTTTCCATTTTGTTTTTGTTTCTGTGGGAATGAGAGTGATGACTCTCACACACTTCTGTGTCTCTTTAGAAGCTAGAAAGAATGACTTCCTGTCAGGTCTCCAAGCTTAGTGACTCTACCAGCCATGCTGCCTGCTGAGTGCGACGTCCTTCCTGCAGCTCCTCAATCCTGCTTCAGTCCACACCCACTGACATTTTTCAAGGTCCCTGCACACTAGCCTCTAAATATTTCCTTTTGCTGTACATTTCGGAAGAACCACTGTTACTTCATCCTTCATGCTCATTTATTCTTTATTTACTTGAATCTTTAATTACTTTGATCAGCAAGCAAGTAGAAAAAAACACTTAAGCTTTCTTGCTTGTATAGAAATGTTATTTATTCTCCTTTTCCTAACTAATTGCTGGTGTAGCTGATGAGTCCTGCTGTCAATGCAGCTATGATTGATTTAGAGGGGCCACTTGTTAAGTGCTAAAGCTTTGAAATCTTCTTCCTTATAGGTATTCTAAGATTTCACAAGGAAGTGTTGGGGTGTGGATTTTCTATTTATTTGCTCAGTGCTCACGAGCCACTTCCAGTCTCCTCTTTCTCCAACTTTTTGTAAATTTTCTACACTTTCTTTGGTAATTTATAAAAATTTAACTTTTGGAAGCCTGATCCTTCATAGTTAAGAACAAAGGGTGATATCTGAATGAGCACCAATGTGCCCTTTCTTCCTCGGTTGTTTTCTCTATGAATTCTCACTTCACAGGACCCCTGCACCTGCCAGCACTTCTTAGAGCACAGTTTTCTTATATAAGTACATGGGCAGCAGGCAACAAAGGCACCCTTAAGTACCGGAGCAAATGGTTTAGTCTGGGAGTCCCAAACCCTTCCCCAGAAGCTTGCCCATTTGGATTTCATCAGAAAAGACCGATACTCTTGTTCAACACAATTAGTTTGCCCAGGAATGGACACTGGAAGACAATATGTGGTTGCAAACTGGCTGTGTTGTGAATAGCCAGGACGTCCTAACAGTCAGGCCCAGCGCTCTGACTGGCATTGATCACAAGCCTCACACTGGCTGGTAGCCGGCTTTGGATAGCTGAGGGCCAGCACTGCCGGAGGAATTTCCTCCCAGCTTTGCCTATCCACTAACTTGAGTCTATTTTGTGTGGCCTAAGAACTTGTTGAAATCCTTCATGAGATTATGACTATGCACCAGTCTTTTCTAGTCTATTTTTTTTGTATTCGTTGTTACATTAACAGTTGTCTGGGACAGGGCATGGTGGTGCACACCTGTAATCCCAGTGCTCGGGAGGCTGAAAATAAGAGGACCACTACAAGTCCAATCCATGCAGTGAAACCCTGACGATCCTGTACTGAATACATTTTAAAAATATAAATAAATAAATAAAAATTTTAAAAACCGTTTTTTGTGGAAAGGTATGATTCATGTGGCTGCTTAGTGTCCATCTATGAACCAGAGTCATTCAATTTGTCTTAGTTATCTAAAGGGCATATGGAAAATCCTTATCACAACAACTTGAGCAGCACACAAACTCAATAAAATGTAATTGGTTGTTGTCTTCCACCAGCATTTCTTCAGTGTACTCTTTGCCTGTTGACCTTCACCTAAGGTAAACCTCCCTTTTCCACTAATGCATCTCCTGTACAGCTGCTGTTCATGGCTTGCCAAAGTTGATCTAGACTTTCCACTGAATTTTAAATCAAATGTAACTATAAAGGCTTATTTCCTTTTATAGTAAGTGGGCCTATACTGTATGTTATTTATACAGCTTATCTTTTGAAATGACTGTTAAATAATGTGTTTGGCCTCTAATCCTGATGAAATAAATTTCTTTCTCAAAATTAATTAAAATATGTTTGATTAAATTACTTCCCTTAAGATAACTACTTTGGGTACCATATGTCTAACATCACTTCTTAATTATGTGCTAATTGCAATTATGTGCTAAAAATTATTCTTCTTAAGCATTCTTCCTTTTGCAATAAGTTACACAAAGATAGACCTTCTAGGTTATGTTGGACCTAATAAAAACATTTCAAATATTATTATTATTTCTTTCTGCAAAATCTCCAGTACAGAAACAACTGTTTCTGAGCTTCCCAAGGTCACTTGTGTAATAAGCAGAGCACTTGAAATTTCTGAGTCCTAGGGTGGTGTTTGCCAGTCAGGTCATGCTTCTTTACTAATTGAAAGTCTTACCTCTCCCAGGAGAAAATAAAACTATTAATAAATGTGAATGATCCTTCAAACAAGAAAACTGAGCAAACCTCCTACAAGTAATTAAGAAGATGGATTTTAAATGAGAAAGACATACAGTAGCTCTAGGCACATACACATATAAAAATGTCATTACACAATGAACAGAGATAATCTTGAGATTGCATATAAAGCTTTTCCAGGAAGATGTTGCTGGCACCCTGCTCACTCCTTTCTCCACACAGCTCAGCTAGTTAAAGAATTAGTAACTCCCTTTTACAAGTTCTATTACTGTACATTTGACTCAATTATGATCTTTTTATATATCCATCTTCTCTTCTAGTATTAAATTCTCAGATTATAGGGATTTGGTCTTATTCAATGCTAAACCCAAGGACCTAGGGCAGTACATGATATGTAGAACAGGCTCACAAAAGATTTCTTAGCAAATTGACACTTTATATTACCATGCTAGATTCTTTGTTTGACTCCTTCAGAATAACTAACTGCAGGACTATAACAAATATTCTATGAATAACATTATAAGGAGGAGTTTCTAAATAGGTCTCATGACAGTTATAAGACAGAAAACCATACTAATCTCATTAGTTGTAGCTATCTAGGAGAAAGGTCACGTTGATTCTTTTACATCTCTGAATTTATGTACAAAAAACTGTAGTTTTAGAATTTGTGTCAGAAATGAGTACATCAATGGAAACACGCAACTATGCTTGGGGGTGATATTTTTGATATCTCTCCTTCTAACTAGCACTTTTCATCCTTCGTTTATTTTAAAGTAGATGTGAAACTCAGAGTGTTCAGTAAGCTGATAGTTATAGTTAGTGTTCAGATGTCCCCTGAAAGCCTCATGCAGTCATGGGAAGGCTTGCAGAGATTTTTATTGACCCATGGTCCAATCTCGGATTATGGGCATGAATGCCACATCTGCTCCGGGACAGGCAGCCTGCATACAATATAAGGAAGAAAAAGAGGCTTACTGCAGTGGCTGCTCCTCCCTCTTTGTGATTGCTGTTTTTGCTGTTATCTGCCACCATGAAGCACTGCTCCCAACCATGGTGCCAGCTGATTTATAGACTGAAACCTTTACAAATTGTGAGCTAAATAAACCTTTCCTTCTTAAATTTGTGGCATCGGGTATTTTGTCTCAGGATTGAGAGAAAAGTAACCCAGACAAGCATCTAGAAAGAATTAAATCATATTTTTACTTTCACCCTCTTGTATTTTCTTGTAACTTTCCCCATATGGTAAATGGAAGTTCTCCATTTATGGTATTACACACAGAAGGTATGTGCATATGGCTATTGTGAATGAATGACAAAAACTGGGGCACACAAGGTTCCACTGTAAGGATAGAGCTGGTGTTCAATTCTAGCAATGTGTCAACCAATGTCCAACCTGTGCAGCTAGAGAACGAATCAGTAGCTGCTTTGCTGGGACTCACAAGTGGCTGGAAATTGTGAAGTAGATTGCTGGCTAAGGTGACAGTAGAGCTTTCTCAGAGTCCCACAAGCCTTCAGGAAGACCAAGGCTGTGAGGGGCAGACTAATCTTGAGTTCAAAACTGAGGACTTTGCAAGGGTCTCAAATTCTTCATCTCACATTTATTTTTCTACATACTTTTGCCTAGGATTCTACCTACCCCATATTACTCTGCCAAGATAGCTCTCACATATTCAGTAATTCCCTTCTAAAGACATTTGTCAGTCCTTATCTTATTTGACCTTTTGCAATTAGATTTGTATGTGTGTTTTATCTGTGACATTCCATGTCTGGTCCTTTTCCTTGGCTTCCATGGTACCCTGTCTTCCTAGATCAATTCTTAAATTATATAAATTCAGGAAGGTAGCCAAGGAGGTAGAAATTTCTTTACTGATAAGAGACATATGGTATAATAATGTCTGTAAGTATAATATCATGTACGCACCTTCCATGATACCAAAACATTATGAAAACAGTTTGCAATATATTAATTTATCAAATGCATCTTGTCAAGGTATGTTAAAACTGTCTCATTGATATCTGTACTTCAATAAAACAAAAATAAAGAGGTAGAAATTTCTTTTTGCAACCTGACTTTCATTTGCCAAGGCACTAAGCGTGGTTTCCTCAAGCTGGACCCTAGAGTCGCACTCTCAATCTACTCTGCAGTTCAATGTTTAGTTCTCTCCTGTGCAAAAGATTCAGACAAGTGCTTCCAGCCAGATATCTCTGGAACCTGGAATTTATGCCTGATTACCTTCTTGACAACCTCACCTCTGACACCTAAAATCTCTACCCAAATGAGAAATACAATTGCCCCCATCTTTGTTCTCTAACTTCCCTGTCAAGCTTCATCTTTTTCTGCTATTTTCCCCCTCATAAATGTTGCCATGGTCCAGAATCACTGCACCAAAAACCTAGAATTACCCTAGAACTGCTCTGTTCCTTACATTCTGTATTTATTCATCCCGATTTTTGTGAGTTTTAACTCTTAAATTTTTCTCACATTTATCTGTTGCCTTAAGATAATAATTCCAGTGGGGACCAGGAAGATAGCTCAGTAAGAATAAGTGCTTGCCTGGGAAGCACGAGGGCCTGAGTTCACTCCCTGGTACCACCAGAGAGAGAGAATAATTGCATAGGGCCATAGGGCCAGGGATACAGCTCAGCAGCATGAGTAAAGTCATGAGTTTAATCCCCGGTACTAGTTTAAACTACCATCCTCACTCCTGAATGGTTAAAGTCACCTCTACAGCCTCCTACTTTCTTTTCTCTTCTTTCCCCATCTTGTAGTTCACACTACAACAAGACAGTATACTTCAAATATTACTGCATGCTTCTCCTTGTTCTTAAAATGAGATGTAAATTAATAATGTACTCCTGATGTGAATTTGTGCATGATCACACATCGCCGCTTCCCTCTTAGGCTAATTTCACTCATTTCTGCCTGTTCAGTGATTGAACTGTGTTAGTTATTCTTGCTCTGTGTATGTTGTCGCACTAGCCTGGGATAGTCATCTGTTCTTTTCCTTTTGCTCCACACCTGAGAAGGTTATCTGTCTACTTAAGGTTCACTTCTTCTGAGAAAATGAATACTTCTCTGATTATAGTGAACCTACCTAAACTCATACCATGCACCTTTCCTTCAAGGTACTTAATCATGATAATTACTCACTTTTATTTGTGTGTTTGTTACTTTAAATTTCTCTCTGCTTGCCATAGTGTGAGTCTGTAGAGTCCTCCATCCCCCTAGTTTAGAAGGCTTAGCTTTAACCCTGTGTGCCCCGCAGGTGGTGGGGCTTGGTGGGCCTGAGGTGCCCCGAAGGGGACACTGGGACTCCAGCCTCTTGTCTCTTCTGTGTCATGGCCAACAGGAAATGCACAGGCTTCTCCCACTGTGTGCTGTCAGAGTGGGTTGTGTTGTCACAAGGCCAACAGGTCTGAACAACCTGAATCCATAGGTCAAAATAAACCTTTCCTCTGCTGAGCTGACTCAGGTGTCCTGTCATAATGATGGAAACCCCACTAAGATGTATTCTATGAGGAGTCCTCATCTCATGTTTATTTTTATTCATTCAGGTCTTCACTTCTTAGGAAAATCTCTTACAGCTACAAGATGCTCAGTAACTAGACGTACATTAACTGAAAATACAGGGAACTGTGAAGCAAGCAAAAGCAAATGTCTTCATTAGAGAGTGAGTGTGTGTGTGTGTGTGCACGCGCATGCGTGCGTGCCTGCGTGCGTGTGTGTTTGTGTGTGTGTGTGTGTGTGTGTGTGTGTGTGTGTGTGTATGTGTGTAAGAATTTTGCCCAGGGCCTTTGCACTGAACTACATCACTGCCCCCATTTTAGCTTTGAAAAGGTTCTCCCCAAGTCTCTCAGGCTGGGCTTAAACTTGTGATCCTCCTTCCCCAGCCTTCCAGAGTTATGGGATTATGAGTATAAGCCTTCATTGTTTCATTGGTGGCTTTTCTGTTGGTTACATTAGAACTAGAGAGCTAGCGAAAAGAAAACTATAAGCACCTGGTAGCAGGCTTCTTAGAGCATTTTCATTTCATTTTATATTTCTCTTTAGGGTAAGATTTGTGGTGAGAATATATTTAAATGGAATAGTTATTTGTGGGAACTTAAATATATAAGTTTTTCTCAATAAAAATATTTCACTGGGAAGATTTTCCTATCTGATGCTTAAAGGTCATTTCTACATTCAAAAGAATAGTTTCAATGCTGTAAAGTAGATCTTTCATAAGATACTTGCCAAAAAAAAATGAATCTACATTCATTTAAAAATGATCCATTTGTGTGCAAATAAAATTGTCTGCCACAGTTTGAAAGGATTATTTATGGTTTCTAAACATTAGTCTCTCCCAACTCTACTCATAAATTACCTTTACAAAATGAAAATTTAATTCCATTACATTGTTGAGTTGTCCAAAACTTACACTTTGTTATATTGTATTGCAACATGATTATGTTCAATTGTACCACTTGCCATATTAGAAGATGACAATGCATATCAAATAGTTTGTAACATTTTACTTAATGTACACTAGTGACTCTGACTAATAATATTAGTGTGGTCACTTCAAAAGATAATCATTAGAAACTTTTTTTCCATTGATTGAAGAAAATAGTTCACTGCAATGTATAAAAAGCATTATGCAATGCACAAAATGATTATACACATACCTCTCAAGAATAAAGCTATGTAAGATAGAAAACAGGAGAGTGTAAGTGACATTTGTTTGCATTTGAATTTAGTCTGTGGGTTATATTTTACTACATTAGCTTGATGCCAAACATATTTAAATAGAACACTTGATGAATATTACTTTTTATTTTTATAACTGTAAAGTTCTGGACTTCATCAGTTCCTAAGGCCTTTTTCTTTTTTAAAAAATAATTTATTCATTTATTTATTTGGTACAGGGTCTCACTACACAGCTCCAACTCACAGTGATCCTGTCTCAGCCTCTCCAGCTCTGGGATTACACACCCAGTTTCAGTGGTCAGCGTGGTATGGCTGGGGTTCCAGGGCTGACACAATATGTGGCACAGGGGATTAAACTCAGGTCTTTGCTCTTTCCAGGCAGGCACTTAGACTGAGCTGTCTTCCCTGCCCACTACAGCCTATTTCTATCTCTGGCATATGTTAGGGGTGAAGCTCAGGCCGTGATCCTACAGAATGGTCTTGGAGATGCCACATTCCTCAGAAATTATGACACAGAAATGCAGCCAGACAGGTTACCTATCAGGCCTTAAAAACAGTTATTTTACTATTTGGGTTAATATGCTACAGTGACAGAGATACCATCTGTTTTCAGACATTGTTCACAGTGAGGGTTCATGAGCAATAATTAAGATGAAATAATACATAGGCTGTTACTAACACAAAGACTTCAGAACAATTTCACACTGTGCATGAACACATAATTAGGAGAAACACTCAGTCAAAAATCTTAAGGGGAATAATGCATGTTAGACATTCATAAAGCAATAAAAAAAAATTTTAAATGCCACTTTGTATTGTAGAGTCAAGAGCAATCTCTAGACTTTTAAATGCCTATGCTTTCCTCTTTCTTTGTCTATTTTCCATAACCAACTGTGAGAAAAATGACTTGAGTATGTTGCTATGACCAGGACTTTGAATTAGAGAGGATATGGCTCTCTACAGCATCTCCTGGCTACCCAGCAAGAATCTCTGGAATGCCTATACCCTTAGCACATTCTAAGCACTAAAGCACATTCAAAGCATTAAACACTCTAAGTGTCTACAAAGCATTTAGAGCCAGCTTCAGCATGAGTGTCATAGGTTCACCACCACTGGTCCATGCAATCAAAAGTGGCTTGCAGAGATTATTGGCTTTACTAGATTGGAAGCCATTGATTGAAACTGCCAGTTTCAATCTTATCCAGTTAAAGTATTCTAAGAGTCGTATCATAACTAATATGCTGTCATCTTTCCCTCTCTCTTTACCAGTAGCTTCAAGAAATGTTTTTGCTATCAAGGAAGAAAGTTTTATTTTAAAACTTAAAAAATACAATTCTATTAAGTCTTAAGATTAATATAAAATGTGTCAAATGATGGCAAGATTTATTAAGATGTCTTGCTACTTTAGCTTAACTCTAGGAAGATTTGAGAGATTATTTCTCAATTTCAATGAAGTGGAAATATATCATAATCAAAGATTTTTAAGTATTATTGCTTGGTCTCCTTAGGGAACTCAACATGTTCTATATACATGCTTAGGAGATTTATTTTTATATCACCATGGGAGATCTTTGTAAAGTGTGTTACTTACCTATTCTCCTAAACTATAAGTGCAATTGATATTAATGATTCTCTGATTTTTTTACTAAGATCATGTGTATATAAGAAAATAATTTATAATTTTAGCTGTCCTATAAGTAGAATATTTTAAAGAAATCATTCACACGTTTATCAGTTACATTTCTTCCTAAGAATTAGTCTTTAGCATCCATAAAACAAGACATTATGACTTGTTCATGTATAGTTTTCTACACCCTAGGACCTATTATATAATCAATAAATGTACATAGCTCAAATGGTTGGGTGAGTGAAAGATGATGGCAGAGTGCCGAGTCGTATTGTTTAGTAGATAGCATGGGCAATGAAGAAATAGTGTATTTTATGTGTCCTCAGAATTATGCATTATGTTATGCAAATATACAATAAAATATAGAGTCCTGCTAAGTATATATGTATCAATCAGGGATTTCTAGAGGTACAGATATAACACAAGTTGCACAAATGTATAACAAATTCCAAGACTGGCTTACAGTGATCAGCCACAGTCAGATGAGGAAGCATGCAAAGGGCATCTGCACACTGGAGACTGAAGGATTCAGTTCAAGGTCTGGAGCTCACTGCAGTGTTCTGGGAAAGTCTGTATCTGGAGGCCAAGGGGTCTGTGACAGGAAGCTGATGAGCCTACAGCAGAAGGCTGCATCTAAGGCAGAAGTCAAGAGTCTGCGCTACAGCCAGAAGGTGACGTCCAAGCTGATGGCAAAGACTGGAGCACCTCCGAGGAAGAATGCGACCCCCGTCCTTTGCAAAATTTTCCTTCATGTGATGAATCCCTCTCAGGTGGAGCCGCCACACTTTAGGGTGTGGAATTGCTGAGCCATTTAGCTAAGCTCTTAGCTTCTCAAGCTGACACAATCAACCACTACACTATTAAACAAGGCAAAGGAGAAAAACACAAAATAAAACAGCTCATTCATGATATTAAACTGAGGATAAATTCATTTCTATTGATATCAAGTAAAAAGTGAAGAAAATATTACCCAAATGGTTTGCTTACAAGTATAATTGCTTTATCTAATAGTTGTAGCAATAAAAATGATTGTTAATTGATATTTTAATTTTCAAAGAAAAAAATGAAACCTACGTAATATGAAACTTATGACAATGATAAAATTTATTATGTCCATAACTCAAGATTTGAAAAAGTATAAACTGTGAAACAAGATATTACAAAAGATATAATGTTACTTAAGATACAACGGAAGATTCCTCTGACTCAATTGATTTTAGTTGTTGTTGTACATTTCCTTTTGTATTTCTGCTTTTTGCTTGTTATACTAGGGAGACTATACAATATTTACACATGTATGTCTGGCTTATTTCACTTATGAGTATATGTTCAAGTGGCATCCACTTCAGTATAAATGCTTCAAACTTATCATTCTTAATAGTTGAGTAATACTCCATTATATAGAAATACCACATCTTTTTCAACCATTCCTCCTGTGATGGACATCTTGGTTGTTTCCAAGATTTTGCTATCACACATTGTGCTGCTATAAACATAGGTATACATATATCACTATGATACAATGTTTTCAGATACTTTGGAAAAATTCCCAGTAGGGGGATAGCCAGCTTGAATGGGATTTCTAGTCCTACTGTTTTGAGGAGTCTCCACACTGACCTCCACAATGGTTGTACCAGTCTACATTCCCACCAGCAGTGGAGAAGTGTTCCCTTTTCTCCACAACCTCTCCAACATCTACGAAAACACTCAGCCATCTTATCTTCAACAAAGGGGCTACACAAGCTCACTGGAAGAAAGATAGCCTCTTTAACAAATGGTGCTGGAAAGCATGGCTTTCTACATGCCAAAAACTAAAACTTGACCCAGCTCTATCACCATGCATTAGTTAAAGTCAAAATGGATTAGAGATCTAAACATTAAAACAGAAACACTCAATTCCCTGGAAGAGAAAGTAGGAGGAACTCTTGAAGACATAGGGGTAGGTAAACAGTTCATGAACAAACATATTCACACGGGAAGTACTTGAAAGAATCAACAACTGGGATCAACTCTTCTTAAGGAGCTTCTGCATGTCAAAAGAAATTATCAACAGAGTAAAAAGACAACCCACAAACTTTGAAAAAATCTTAACTAATAAGCAATCGGACAGAGAACTACTGTCTAGAATATATGAAGAATTAAGATATAACAAGGCCCTCAAATTTAAAGACCCAATTCAGAAATGGGCATCTGAGATGAATACACACTTCTCAGAGGATGAAATTAAAGAAGCAAATAAATATATGAAAAAATGCTCCACGTCACTAGCCATTCGTTAAATGCAAATTAAAACAATACTGAGATACCATCTCACTCCAGAAAGAATGGCTATCATAAGGAAATCAACCAACAAGATTCCTCTCATGTTGTTGTATAAAGCTTTCTGTGGAACCCTTCAAGTCCTCTCAGAATGACATCTTGCTTTACAAATGAAACACATATTTAGTTTCATGAGGAAAACTACACAGAAATAAAATTGAATCTGTATATCTATATTGAAATCTCCAGAAGGATTCTTAAATTCAAAATTGAGATTGACTGAGCCAATCATGAGAATTATACTCAACTCACTATACATAGAAATCTAAGGATGGGTAAATAAGTCTAGTGTGAGATTAGAGAACCTTCTGTCTCTGGTTACAGTGATAGCTCTTCATTCACACAGGAGATAGTTTTTCTGGTGAGATGCTTGAAACGTAGCAATAATGTAACAAACATTTGTGGAGAGTATCAACAGTTTCCCTTCCAAGTGCCATGGGTCCTATTCTGTGTATTCTACTCTGGCTTTAGCTGCAGAATTCATGCTCTAATACCTTTGTCTTGCTTTAAGTTCCTTCATACTTAGAGTTAATATTTATAAAAACTTAAGGAGTACCTGATAGACTATTTTCTAAATACTATTGAATAAACCAATAAAATATATATTGCTTAAAAATATAAAAGTTCTTCTACTAGAGTGGAATACCAAAAAGCTCACTGATGTTTAAACTGCAGGCACTAAGAAGCAACAAATTAGTAAAACTGGAAATTGTGGAATATAAGATGACTAAAGAGATCACTTTCAAGAATTATGATGATGGAAGGATTTTTACCCTCCCTTCAGACTAACCAGTTAATCTGCCACAATTTCATAAATGCTGGTGAATCAATTTCTGGATTCCAGTATCTTGGTCAGAAGATTGGCAGCTACTTTAAACAGTTCTCTGGATTCTATTCTTGTCTTAGTTACTCTTCTTGTTACTGGGACAAATACCAAACACTCAAACTTATGGAAGAAAAGGAGGTTTTAATCCAAACTCAGCTGACTCCAAGTCAGAGTGGCACAAGGCAAAGAGCAGCCAAAGAGCAGAGAGAGAAAAAGGAGTGGCAGCAGGTCAGACAGCTGGCTAGCCTCTCTCCCCTCTTTACATTGTAATGCAAATTACCTTCTGGAGGCAGGTGCAGCACCCACACCCACAAGAATCAATCACAAACGCCTGAAGCTGCCACACGACTGTTGTGGAGACACCTGTAAACCATAACAATTCCAAAACAAGTATCTAGCTAAATCAAACACACAACCTAAAGTATCGCACAGCTTCTTTCATATGAGAAACTCAAATTGTAAATAAAAGATAGGTAATAAAAAGTAGAGAGATAGATCTTCCTCAAATGGGAAAGAGAGGGAGGAAAGTGAGTGAAAGGGAAAATAGAAAGTAAAATGTTTTATGTATATATTTCAACTCCTCATAAGGAATGTAAACAGGGGCTGCAAACATGCACTAATAAAAATTAAAACAAAAATGAAAAGCCATTGAAATATTTGGTTCAACCACACTAAGCTTATAACACAACATGAATAACAGCTCCTGGCAACATTTGTTAGTAATTCTTTTTCAGGGCTGAAAATTGCACCGGTTCCTCATGAATGGTGGTGAGTTCTCTACCAGTGGAGCCACACTGTGAGCCTGCGTGGTGGTTTACTTACAGCCTTCTTTCCCAGCTGAGTAAAGTTTTCACTAGACATTTAGTATCCTATTTCTTTTGTTGAGGATTTTTAAATTCCCCTTACCCTCAGAATCTATTGCTAGAAAATCTTTAATTCTTGTTTCCCATTTGGTTTCTATTTCATTTCAAATTGGGAAATCACATAAAGGTGATTTGAGAGCATGTTTTTAGGCTAGTGTCATTTTTTATTCTATTTTGAAGCATATCAGAAGTTTCAGTTCACACTTCACAATGGTGGCCTTTGCACGTTGTAATTGTTGAATCACCTACAAGTCCTATTTGAGGGAGAGTATGTTGAAGGATATTGAATTTAGTGTTAACAACCAGCTGTAGTTGATTAGTCATGTATGTGCTTTAAAAAAAAAAATTGAAGAGAACTACATTCTTCTCATAACTGAAAAGGTTGGCTGCCTTTCTTTTTCAGGATTCCAAAACGGAGCATCAAACACACATTAGACTAAATATTAGGTTATGATATTAAGCCAATCCTTCCTGCGAAATTATCTGGAATGCAGATGGTTGTCAGCACACCCTGAGGCAGACAGAGGACAAGGTAATCTTTCAGTGTGTCTTGATGTCTTAACCTGTTAAATGTAAGATAAAGGCAGAAATTTTGGTGCTCACCCTCAACCATGGAGGATGTGCTGCATTCTCTGTTCAGTTACAACTTTCTGAGATCTTTACCAGGGAAGGCACAGTCCCTGGTACCATTCACAGCTCAATTATGAATGAATTTATCACTTAATAAGTTCAGTTTAAGACAATGATGTTCCCATTTGGAAAAGGTTGGCATCTGTATTAGTTACATTCAAAGCACCATGAGCATTCGTATATCTATTCATTCTGGAAAGTATTATCTAATTAGCAAAGCTTCAGGTTTGATAAATTTTATTTTTTAACTAAATGACATTTAATGTACTTTAACTGGGATGTTGGTGACCTCACTTGGTTATGTGAATATAGTGACATGTTTAAGTACACATGACATATTCATATTCTCTATTTTTAATATAGACATCAATCATTTACCACAGATTCTTTATTGCCTCAAAGAGACATCCTTAGCTGCAATGTTGTCAAGGAAATGTACTAAAGTTGTTACATAAAAGGATGTCTCTGAGGAAAATCTTTCAAAAATGATATTTCTGTTTCCCCAGAATATTAAAAATGATAATTTACACACACTTCAATTTAAGTAAAAGTATAGCAGTCCTTATAATGGTACAGCTTTAAAAATCTGCCAAGTAATGACATTTGTAATTTACACTTTAAATAATGAAATGCCATTAATACAATGGAGAACTCTAATCAGGAGACCTTTTTAATGATTCTGATTCTCATATTAAGCATATCAAATTTCAATAAAATCCTCAAGATAAAGATGATATAGGTTCTTTGAAGAAGAACAAGTGGAAAACATTCCTCTATTTCTAAGTATCTGAGGCAGATGAAAAATTCAATGATTACTTTTGAAAGGATGAAGTTCATAGATAATTCAAGTACTTCAGATAAAAACCTATGACTATTCTAGTTTCTAACTCTATTTTCTAACCTGAGAGTCTGAATACATCAATAATATTGACTTGCTGTTTAATGATACTTTCTATTTAAATCACTCCTTATGGAGTGGAGAAAAAAAGAATACAAGAAGTAAAAATTAAATTTAAAAGCTAATAATTTTTATGAAATCTACAGCGATTTTAATAGGTCTTTATACACTGCAATAAAAGACTATTACAACGTGAAGAAAATATAGTCAACACAAAACATAGGTTTTGATAGTCAAAATTATGAAAATGGATAATCTTTGCTGGAGACAAAGTAAAAATAAGATACAATGAAGAAATTTAGAATTATGCTTTATCCTGTACATTCATATTATAAAGCATTGTAGAAATACTCTACTTAAGATGGTATCATTACATGATCATGTCTATGAACAAACCCTCTCGACTGCTACCAGCATATAGCCTCACTGAGTCTATATTCACAACTATTAGAAAAGAATGCTGACTTTTCTCAAGGAAAAAAAGTATGGCTGCTACTTCTCAATAGTTTGTTTTGATCAATAAACCTATGTACTTGACAAGAATATATATATATATATATATATATATATATATATATATATATATATTCCTCTGTTCATTGTAAAGATATTTTCTTTTTCACAACACGTTTTCCAAGAGAGCACAGGTATAGTGAAAACCACCACTAACTCAAAGCCAGCATGGGAGAGGAAAAGACTCACATTAATATCATCATCACCAGACACATGGACTCTGGCAAGTCCACCACCACTGGCCATTAGTGGAGAAGAGTTCCTTTTTCCCCACAGGCCCACAGCATTTATTGGTTGACTTCTTGATGATAGCCATGCTTTCTAGGGGTGAGATGGAATCACAATGCTATTGTAATTTACACTTCTTCAATGACCTATGATGTTAAACATTTTTTCATATATTTATTTGCATTTGTATTTATCTGAGAAGTGTTTATTCATGTCAGATGCCCAATTTTGAATTGGGTCTTTGAAATATGAAGGCCTGATTTTTTTTTATTCTTTCTATGTTCCAGATAAAAGTTTTTGTCTGGGGAATACTCAGCTATATTTTTCCCCACTGCATGGCTTTTCTTTTCACTGTATTATTTCTTTTGATGTGCAGAAACTTTTCAAAATGATGAGAGTCCAGTTGTTGATTCTTTGAGGTATTTGCCATGCAGTTTGGTTTTTGTTCATGAACTCTCTACCTACACTTATGCCTTTAAGACTTCTGCTTCCATTTTCCTCCAGAAGTTTTAGAATTTCTGTTTTAATAGTTAAGTCTTTGATCCATTTTAATTTAGTATGTGGTGATAAGTATGCATCTAATTTTAGTCTTTGCCATATGGGAAAGCCAGTTTTTATGGCAACATTTATTAAGGAGGTTATCTTTCTTTCCATGAACATGTTTGGCCCCTTTGTCAAAGATAAGGTGGTCAAGTGTGTTTGTAGTTGTGCCTGCATCTTTAATGTGTTCCTTTGGTCGTCAGGTCTGGTTTGATGCTTTGGTGCTTTGGGTCTTTTGGTCAGTACCCTGCTTACTTTACCCTCATCGTTTTGTACTATGATTTCAAGGTAAGTATTGTGAGGCCTCCTGCCTTTCTTTGGTTGCCCAAGATTGCTATTGATATTCAGGTTCTCCTCTAGTTCCAGATGAATTTTAGGAATGTTTTCTCTAGATCTGCTAGGTGTACTAATGGTATTTTCATCAAGATTTCATTGAATCTGCATAACAATTTTGCAAGTATGGCCATTTTCACAGTGTTGGATCTGCCAGTCCAGAAGCAAGGATTGTCTTTCCATTTTCTGAAATCTTCTTTGATGTCTTTTTTTAAAGAGTACTATAATTTTCACTGTATACATCTTTTACTTCATTTGGGACATAAATTCCTAAGTATTTCATTTTTTGGATGTTACTATGAAAGATGTGGTTTCCCTAATTTTTCTGTGAGTTCATTCATTGTGTGAAGAAATACTATTGATTTTTAGTCTTTGACTGTGTACTTGCTATGCTGCTGAATTTGTTTACTAAAACTGCCTTTGTCTTTGGATGTAGTGTTTGTGTCTTCTATGTAGAGTATCATGTCATTCACAAATAATGATGACTTCACTTCTTCCTTTACAACCATTATTCCTTTTATTTCTCTCTTGTCTAATTGTTTTGGATAATGTTTCCAGAACTATACTGAATAGGAGTAGTGATAGTGGGTATCCTTGTCTTGTTTCTTTTGCTAAAGTTAAAGCTTTCAGACTTTGTCCGTCTAGTATGATGTTGGCTGTTAGTTTGTCATTGGAGAAAAATTTTAGCTAACTGTTCCTCAGCCAATGGACTTCTATCTAGAAATACAGTAATCTGGTTTGGTATGGTTTGGTTTGGTTTGGTTTAGTTTGGTTTTCATGGTACTGGGGATTGAATCCAAGGTTTTCACACTATGCTAAATCTCCAACCATTTGTATTTTCTGCTTTCAACAAATTGCACTAAGTCCTAATGTTGCTTAGACAAAGCAAGAACCTGTGATGTTTGAGCTTGCTACATGCTGGAATGTAAGGTATGCACCATTAAATCTGCTTGCTATATAATCTTAGGCAGTTATTTAATACCAGAATTGTTTCTTCTAAGATCATATATTCATTACAGAGAGTAAATTTGATATTATTCTTATTTTCTGATCAAATATATGTATTGTACACCATAACTGACGAAATATAGTTTTCGTATTACTAATATAATATTGAATATTGCATAATATTAACTTAAAAGCATATTAAAATCAACTTTTATGTGTTTCTAACATCTCATTTCTGGTTTTAAGAATGTAATAAATGAAAGTAAACCTTACCTGCTTTTGTAAGTTATTTCCTAGTAAATGTACCTTATACAGTAATCCTTCTGTTTCCACAATTGGCTTATAGGCAAAATTGCTGGCAAGATTTGGATTCAGTTTCCAAACTCTGAATCAGGTGACCAGCACCACCTCGGCCATCTTCCCCACACAAGCACAAACCCAACCATCTTCTCCAAAATGTAAAACAGATTACATCGATAAACTTCAGTTCCACTGTGTGTGTGTGTGTGTGTGTGTGTGTGTGTTTATTTCACTGTACTTTAAGTGCAAGAATTGAATTACTCAAAATAAAGTAATATCTAAAAAGCTTCCACCTTATTTAAAACTCAAATATTGCTTGATTTTCTTATGTGAGAAACTTAAATATATATTTAATTTTATATATTAAGGGCCATAAAGAACTAATATGTATTATGTACATGTACCCACATCACACAATAAATGCAATTACTATGTACTGCAAACATGTACCAATAAAAATAAGAACCAGAAAATTATCAATAACACCTACCCACTTGTTTGCTGTAACCTGTGTTTCTTCCTTCTGTCCTCATGCAACCACTACCCTGCACTTGTGCTTAATATATATTAACCTAACCATTCATTGCTTAAATTTATTTTTTGTTTGTTTTTTAAAATATATTTTCTCAACTTTTTTGTGCAGGGTCTCACTACACAACTAGGACTCACAGTGATCCCAACCACCCTAGTGTTGGGATTATAGGCATGCACCACCAGGCCTGGACTGCATTGCTTAAATGTAGCTGTTTTAATACTTGTGGAGACTTGTTCTCTCAAAAGTCAAAAAATCTCACCGTGCTCATTGTAAGGTAACTGAGTAGAAGGCTAACACTGCAGTCATCGCAGGCTCCTTGCTGACTCCCCTCCAAGAACACTTTTACTTGTGGGTCACATCGAAATGGCACTTCAGTATAAATACTTGGTCTGGCAAGATAGCTCAGCAGGGACTGGGACTCAAACCTGGGCACCCCATGAGGCACTGGCACCGCCCTCAGGTATGCTGAGCCAGCCACCATGATGGTGCACACCTGTAATCCCAGAGCTGGGGAGGCTGAAAACAGGAGAATCACTATGAGTCTGAGTTGAATAGTGAGACTCTATACCAAATACATAAAAAAGCATAAATACTCAATAAACATTGCAGGGTGAAATAATTGTGCTGCTTTTATTGTATTTCTTTGCCAGGTCTATAATTTTGAAAGGAGCTAAATCCATGAAGGCTACAAATAAATAGTCTGAATGTTATAACTAGCTTACAAATTTTGTGCTTGGATCAGCCACTTTGAATTCTATTCTTACAGAGGGAAAAAATACTTAGAGTCACACAAATTGTGCAATAAGGTTTCACAACTTCCATCCAATTTAAATGATTCACAGGGGTTCTGAAAATGATAACTGAATCAACTATGATGGTGAGGTTGTTTTTATATTTCAGAGATTCATATCCTGATTTATGCATAAAAGTTTGTAAAGATTTATTACATAAATAAAAAGAATGAATTTTCTTACCACCTAATGAATGGTAGCAAAATCCAATCAAATTATTGCAAATCCAAACCTTAAAATGGCAACTAAAATAGACTGTGCCTCATATATTCTAGTTCTGGAATGGCTTTATTCATATTTCATGAAGAATGTTTTGATTTAAAAATATGCTTTGGTTTTATTGTGAGAACAAGAGTTTTGGGAAGAATGAAAGAAAAGTGAAATGGAACAGGCAAATTTAATTGCAAGGAGAGCAACTTCTTTTTGGAGAAAGGTTTGAAATCTTAGAGGTCTCACTAGATAAGTATGACATTAATTTTTTTACATCCCTAACATAACTGCTCTTGAAAGTGGGACTGTAAGAGAGGGAATTGTTTTAGTTACAGAGCTAGAGCAAGGGTGATTGGAGCCTAAGGAAACATAACTGTAACACAGTAACAAATGGGATTACTGAAAACATATTGGAATGGTTATGCCAGCAGTGCTCAGCTCTAACAAATGTTTTAAAGAACTCCTCTTAAAAATGTAGATAGATTTTAATGAGACTAACCATAAGAATATGAAACATTTGAATGGATCTGAAAGGGTAATTGAAAAATCAACCTACATTAAAAAGAAGCCCTAAGTTTCAAATTGGCGCAGTTACTGCAAACAGGGATGATCAGCTAGACGCCTCTCTGTCAAAGACAAGGAAATATGAAAGGAGGGCTTCAGGAAAAGTAACAGGAAACAACACGCACTGCAGGAAAAGGCACCGAGCATGTCCTGCAGTCCGTATGAGACATCATCTGATGAGAATATTTGGGAAAAGCAGACCCCTGCGGTAAAGATAAGCAGGACTTTTTCAACAATATATGTTTGTGACAGTGCTCATTTATTTCATTACAGGGTTCACTGTAAGACAAGACTTGGTGAAAATTGTGTCATTAAAGCACATAAATGACCTTAAAAACAATGGAGTAGGGAAACAACACAGAGGCCAAGATCTTATGAATAGGTATGGAAACAGCCCAAGGAAAGGTTTCGAAGAGAGCTCGATTCTTTCTTTTTCTTTTATTTTTTTTACTGTAAATTTTGCCCAACGATGTTATAATTATGTGCACTCCTGATGATAGATATTTAGTGCACCCAGGTGCTAATGAAACAGTCATTTCTATCACTATATGAATAATGATTTTGCAGCATACATGTGAGCTTGAAAACCAAATCTATATAGGTTGAATGAATTGAGATAAACAACAACATAAGAAAATGTACTCCTTATATTCAGAAACGCACTTTTTTCAGTACTAGGAATTGAAACCAGAGCCTTCATGCTGAGCAACATCCTCAGGTGCCTTTATTTTTATTTTGAGAAGGAGGTCTTATTAAGTTGCCTAGGCTGGGCTAGAATCTTCAATATTCCTGCCTCAGCCTCCCAAAGTGCCCGGTTGGCAGATACCACCACACCAGCAATACATATTATGTTAAAATGCCACAGAACAGTTTTTTTCTAAGACAATAAAAAAGAATCCTGGCTTTGAAAATGGCTAAAAATGCCGCTCAAAGTTAATAAAAGAATTGAAAGTAAAGTAAAAGAAAAAAAAAAAAAACATGAATAGATATATTTGGTAGGTAGAAAGAGGAACCAATTTAAGAAGCAAGTTAAACTATTTTGAGACTTCCTGGAGTAGAAGAACAGTAGATACAGATAAAGAATTCATAACCTTATTTGTTGCAGGAAAAATTTCTGTGCTACAGAAATCATGTAAAGTTCGAACATTTCAAAAGCTAAGAAAAGACCTGATCCGGAAAGTGTAAGTCTGCAGCACATGACAGGAAAGGAGACCTTCCCTAGTAGGAAAATCTTATATGCCTGAAGCATCCTGGAATATGTAGGAGTATTCCCTAAATGATATTCCCTGTCCAGTTTCCATCCTGAACAGATAGGCCTCACCTCAAATGCTATCCTAAAATAGAGACTAAAGGCAAAAAATTATAACTTCAGTCAGAAATAAAATTTTAAATTTTTTACTATCCGGGATAATGAAAGGATCTTCAAATGACCTTGTAAATTTACTTAATGTACTTTCTTTCTTAATTTATATCCTTCCTGGGAAAAAGTTAAATTGTCTGGTAAATAAGGCATAACTACTTCAAATCTCAAAACTGCCAAGAGTGCTTCCCATTTTCTGGATAGACAACAGAATGAAAAATATTTTGTCTTCCATATTCATTAAATATCATTAATCTCCTTATGGCAGACTTTACAGCTCACTGATTCTGGACCTTCAAAAAGTGCCAATGACCATGGGGGAGTCCAGTGCAGTAGAATTTCTCTCTTCGTTAGATTCTGTTTCTTGGATAACACTGAGCCTTTTCTGTGGCCTCTGGTTCTGGTAATAATTTTTCTTTTCCTGGAGATAATCACTGTGTACCTAGTGTTTCCCTAATTTTCCTATTTTTGGAGTCTCCTGACTCCAAAAGCACACATCAGAGGGAAGTTTCCAGAGGAGATTCTGTCCACACAGCAAAGGAGTTTGCAGTCTGAGGCAGGACTCAATTCAAATCAAGGTGAAATATATTAGAAGACCCACTTACATACCTGTACTAACCGTGTTCTCCAGTTCAGTTTTCTCACTAATAAAGTTAGTAAAGTTAAATTTTTATATTTATCTCTCTGTCCCTAGAGTCCATGCCAGCCCAGGGAACTATAGACACAAGAATACGATTACCATCCCTAGAATTCTAACAGACATAGCAGTAGCAACAGATAAGAGGGAAATCATGATACATTTGCAGTTCAGGAACCTAATAAAGCCCTTTACAGGCCTTTATGTATTCAGAGACAAATGATGACTAATTGGATCATCAAAAGCAGAATAAAATTAGTGACTTGTAACATAAGAACACTATTTTTGTGAAGGAAGACTATGATTTAAAATCCTTTGCCAGAGTCAATTTGATGAAATGAAAGAAGAGCAAAAGGCTGGCTGTGTGTTCCCTGTATGAGCAGTGAAAACAGGGTCCACTGCATTGTGTGAGCAGAGATAATACCCCAGAAAAGTGGACAATGCTATGAATAGTACTAATGGGTTGTACACATTAGGAAACCGTCACATTTAATACTTTATATTTTTAGGAAAAGCCTGAAGTACTCTTTAAAGAAAATCTCACAATTCTTAAATACTGGCTTAAATTAAAGAGAGAAAAATCTTGACCAATTAAAACAGACCTCTAGACAGGCTATAGGTTTTGCACTATGAGATGGAACTAATATTTCCCTAAGAATATTGAGGACCAACTCACCAGAACCCTTCTTTATTAGCAGTTTAAGGCTAGTTTATAGGCTAGGGGAGTTCAGTTTCCTATCTGTTTGCTGTATTTAAACTCTGGCTCTACTTTTTTATTACAATTGATTAAGGAATGCGCCATACACTGCCATAGAACAAATGTATGGTTTATGACTCCAGTGTTCATGAGACTCGACCAGACCCAAGGAAGCACGTACGGCACAATGTGGCACCGCAATATTTTGTCAATTATGCCAGTGTACTTGCGTGAAGGAAAGGGATTTCTGCCTCCTAAAGACATACGAGCCAGAAAGAAGCTCTTTGATTTCTTGTTTTATGTGACATTCTGTCTGCAATTAGCAGACTTCCAGATGTTCATGAATTTTATATTCAACTTATATAGTCATTTATGTTTCCCACCAGAACGCAGAGTGGTTTATGTTCTAGAAACTAAATCAAAAAACGTTTTCTTTTTTCTTGAACTTGAAATGACTAAATATTTCATGGTGTAACTTCTAATTATAAATATTCGATGAGATTAAAGGGCTTTATCTAACTGCATTAGGGTTTTATCCATATTCATTGAACAAACATTCTAATTTTTTCTAAATTTGAAGCTAGTTGTATTTTTCACTGATAATACCTCCGCTGCTATACTTATAAAACTTATATGTAACTCTTTAACTCATCAAAAAAGATCACAGATGTTCTATATTATAATTTCATATTCTAGTTTTCACTGAGTTGTGGATTCTCTGAGGGTCTCCCAGTGCTTAATAGAGGATCTTACAATAGGGGCTCATGAAATTTACTTCATTTGTACTAATTAACTTTCCCTTACATTTCAGAGATAATGAATTTATATATCAAGCTTTTTCAGTTTCTATTTTAAAATGTATGGGCCTTGAGCACCACCACTGATGTAAAATGCAGGAGTTTCTTACCTTACCTGCAAAACTGAAAGCTGACTGGGCTATCTGCAGGAACCAGATTAGCAGGGACCCAAGTTGGATAAAGGCAAGAAAGCAGCCAAATTTATTACAACACATTGAAAAAGGAAACTTTCTCTAAAATCAGTTTTAGTATAGAGCAGTTAAGCAACAAGAGTTACATATACATTGACTTCATTAAGCTTCAGATGCATAAAACAATAACTTTTGGAGGCATCTCAATGATAATGCACCTCACCTTATTTCCTAGTGTAATTTTGTAAAATTCTGTGTAGGTGATACTAACCTTTCAAGGACAAAGAACAATATTCTAAATCATTTAAGGACCATAAGTAATGAAATTTCCCCAAGTAATACACTATATTTACTTTTTTATTTCCTTTCATCACTGATTAGTTCTAGTTTTTCACTTTTGCCAGCTGAATATAAATTAGAGACTTCACTAACATAAACTTCAAAAATGCCTTTCTTAGTCTCTCTTCCTCTTTCTGCTTTTTCTTTTTGCTAAAATAGTTTCACTAAGATATAACATATACCAAAATGTTCAACCTATGAAAAGCTGTCCAGTACAGTAAGTTTTGTGTTCGTAGTTCATAGCATTATGGAACCACTACACAGTTTTAGAGCATTTCCATCACTTCCCAAAATCCCTCATGTCTATTTCTAGTCAGCCCCTAACCCTAGGCAATCACTGCTGCATTCTCTTGATAATTAAATTTGTCTTCTAGGAAACTTTCTGTAAAAAATATCATACGATGTGAAGTTTTTGGTGTCTGGCTTCAGTCAGAAAAGTTTTATGCTTGACATATTTTATTTTTGTTTTGTTTTGATTTGTTTTTAATTCCTGTATAAATCTTTTACTTTCTTTGTGATATTGATTCCTAAGCATTTCATTTGTTTGGATATTATTATGAAAGGCAGGGTTTCCCTAGTTACTCTCTCAGTGTGTTTATTGTATACAGAATTACTACTGATTATTGAGTGTTGACTTTGTATCTTGTTATTCTGCTGAATTTGGTCATTAAATTTAAAATATTGGTGGAGTCTTTGGGGTCTTCTATATAGAGTGTCATATCAACAAAAAACAATGACAATTTCATTTCTTCCTTTCCAATCAATTTTCCTTTTAATTCTCTCTCTCTCTCTCTCTCTCTCTCTCTCTTTCTCTCTCTACCTATCTCTATCTCTATCTCTATCTCTCTCTTGCTAATGTTTCCAGAACATTGAATAGGAGTAGTGATAGTGGACATCCTTGTCTTATTCCTGATTGTAAAGTGAAAGTTTTCAATTGTTGTCCATTTAGTATATTGTTGGCTACTGGTTTATCATAGAAAAGTTATTCATCAGACTGAAGTAAAGACCACCTATTCTGATTTTCTGTAGGATTGTTTTTTCTCATGAATGAGTGTTGGCCTTTGTCAAAAGCTTTTCTGCATCTATCAAGATGATAATATTTTTTTGCCTTTGACTTTAATAAAGTGTATTGCATTCATGAATTTGCATATATTGAACTATCCCTGCATTTCTAGTATGAATCCACCTTGTCATGATGTATAATCTTCTTATACATCATTCTATGTGCTGGTAGTTTATTGAGGATTTTTGCTTCTGTATTCATTAGGAATATTGGCCTATATTTCTCTCTTTTTTGATTGGCTCTTTCTCTGGTTTGGCTATCAGAGTAATACTTGTATTCCTGAATAAGTTAAGGAGAAATGTTTCCCTTCCAATTTCATTGAAGAATTCAAGAAGAGTTGACATTAGGTCCTCCCTATATTTCTTGTAGAATTCAATTGTGAACATCAGGACCTGGACTTTTCTTGGTTGGCAGGTTTTTTTTTTTTTTTTTTTTTTTTTTTTTTTTTTTTTTTTTTTTTTTTTTTTTTTTTTTTA